>JBBPDB010000153.1:10008313-10028090 GCA_037974465.1 Brachypetersius altus | reverse complement strand
GTGAAGCAGGGGGCAGCCAGGAACACGGCGCCCGGGGAGCAGTGTGTGGGGACGATACCTTGCTCAGGGTACCTCAGCGGTGCCTAGCGGTCTTGGGGATCGAACCTGGACTTTCTGGTCGCCTTAACCACTAGGCCACCCAGCTGCCTTTAAGTACTGTTAGTTGCAACGTATGGCCTCCATGGACTAGTTTGTCTAGCACATCCCACAGATTCTCGACTGGATTGAGATATGGGGAATTTGGAACTGACTGTTCTCTTGATTAAGATATATCATCCCTTGACAGGTGCCTTTGTATCAAGTAAATCAGTGTTACTTTGAATGGCTTAATGTTGTGATCTTATTGGTGTGTTTTTTTTTTTATGTGACCAATGGGTGTGTGTTTTAACAGGAAGCTCATGAGGCCTTTAATGAGTGGTTCAAGCACATGAACTCTCCTCCAGTAAAGCCCACAATGCCTGCCCAAGCCAAGTTCACAGAGAAGGTAGCCTATGAGATGAAGGAGAAAGAATACAAGGTCAGGACCTGCACCATCATTTGTGCTTTTGTGCTCTAGTACTCTTCATTCAGTGTTGGATAGTGTTAACCTGAAATACCACTTTATGGCACAAGTTGCATTTATTGGATAGAATTAATATAATTGAGCTGGTTTTGCTTCCCCATGTGTTAAGTAAATATAATGTGCTTGAATGTTTGCAAAGCCTTAGTTGAACATCTTAATATTTTTTATCTCACTGTTATTTGTGTATTCACTCACAGATGGAATATGAGAACTGGCAGGGCCGGCTGGATGCTCTGACAGAGGAGGTGAAGGAAAGGATCTATAACGTCTTGTTGTTTGTAGATGGAGGCTGGATGGTAGATGTCAGAGAGGTGAGATACACACAGTCGATACACAGTTGTCTGCTAGTAAGAGTTCACTGACCGTCATGAAGCTTTTTAGATGCAGTTTTCTTATGTGTTTTAGAGTTGGAGGTTCTGCTTAAGCTCAGATCTGAGTGTTATAAGGAGTGAATAAACTATGAGCCCTGATATGTCCATTTTCAAAAAGTGTAAGTGTTCTTTTTCAGGATGCCGAGGAAGACTCTGAGCGTTCGATCCAGATGGCTCTGCTGCGGCGTTTATGTTTGCCGATGATGACGTTTCTGCTACTGACAGTTCTGCAGCGGACGGAGCGGCACCAGGAAAGCCTCCGCCTTGCTGACATCATCGCCTCGGATCAGCATAGGCTGTATGAGGTCAGTGTCCATTTTCTCCCCCCATTCCTCTCTTCTACACTTATATAGTCTCAGTCTAGCTTTTTACCAATCCTCTAACTTTACATGTTGACTTTAGTATAGTCAAGCTAAGGAGGCTGATTAAGGCAATAACGCTGCAGTTCATCCGGTCATGATGAGTCATACTGTTCTCTATCTAAAAGAACAAAAATCCTAACTTTAAGATGCAGTATAGAATATCTAAGAACATTTGAGCATGTTTCAAATAAAATGATAAAATCTGGAAGACAAATAAGTAGTTAATGTGTTATTATGCATTCCAGGTTAATACTAATCAAACTTATGTTTTTTATTAATAAAAATAACATGCCTTAGGTGGCTCACAAAAATAAACTAGGATTTTTGCCACAAAAATTAGTCTTTATTTACAAGTCTTTTTTTTTCTTTTTCAAAAGTGAATAATTTTGTCAGAAAATGACATTGAGCCAAACATGTTTGCGGTAATACAAGCAGCGGAGCAATTTACAATGACAAGTAACTGTTATGTCAGTAAAAAAGGCCAGGAAAAAAAAAAGATAAACCTTCAGTTTGCTTTGTCACAGCAGAAAGTAAACAGCACAAAGAGCAGCAGAAAACAATAGAACTGAATAAAATACTATACCAACAGTACAGTATAAAATATATACAATCTAGTCCACTATACAATCTAGAAATTTGTATTAAAAAATATATACTTGTGGACTAATAGTGTAAACATCTGTTCATACTGTATATTTAACACTGAACTTCCGTAGTGCTAGAATGTAAAATACTGACTTTACCCTTGTATTGACTGAATTGTAATTCATGCACAGGCATTTCCAGTAATAAATGCATTTAATTTACAGTAATAAAAATACAGAACTTTAAGAAGAACAGAACGAAAAACACTTGAGGCTCCACAGAAGGAAAAATGTGGAGGATATCTGCAGTTTCCACGTTAGGGTGGGGGTTTCAGCGAACAATTATTAGTTTGGTTCTCAGAAAAAAAATGTGCTAAACTGAAACCACGACTGCTGATCCACATTAAAGAGGAGTTTTACTGTATACAGAGTGGATATATAAGAACACTGTAGATACACACACATACAGGTACACAGTGGGGTCACAGGCATTGTCAATACAATAGAAATGCACCAGAAAAATTAACTAGGTGGGACAAAAGTAGGATAAGGGTCTGTTTCGTGGAAATACTGGCTTCCAGGTTCCTCAGATCTTAGCCCTTATAAACATTTGTGGGATGTGCCAACAGCTCACATAAATGCAGCTTCTTAGCTAAGTGGCTAACAGACTGATTTGTATTTCTATTAGCAAGAAAGTGATCATGACGCTGTACTTTGGATGGGTTTTTATTTCATTCATCCATTAAGGAAATATTTTTGAGGCAAGTGAGACAACAAGACTCTTGCCAATTTTCAACCAATTTGACACATTTGTAAATGGTTGACTGGAAAATATTAGTTGCTCTAACTATTGAACTGGGGAGCTTTGAGATTCACACTGAACTTCAAAGATTGTAGCTCTTTTTTCCAGTGTGTGATGATTTAGGCATGCAGTTTACAGTATGCTGATTTGTACACACACTCCTATTTGTTAGTTGCATTTCAAACTTTGTACACCAGATTTTAACAAATTGATTGCATTTGAGGAGAAGGACTGTCCAGACTCATTTATCATTTAAAGAATAGCAAATATTATTTTTCTGATTAATGCTTTCTACTGTTATAATCCTGCTAATCATGAAGTCACTCTTTTTCACTGTGTGTGTGTGTGCGCGCGCTCTCTTTTTTAATAGGTGTTTTCTAAAGATGAGCTGCAAAAGTTTCTTCAGAAGATGAGGGAGTCGTCTCTGCTTTTGTTGGATAAAGGACTGGATCCTCTCGGCTATGAGCTCCAATCCTAAACTCTTAGTCTGTCTCTCTCTCCCTTTCTGTCTCCACTTCTAATGACACTTAAAATAATTAGATGTTTTCTATTTTGTATTTGAATAAAGATTTGTGAATAGTTTGGCAGCTTGTGTGTATGTCTTTGTAGGAAAAAAATGTAAACAAAATACTATTTATTCTGTGTATTCATTGCGGTGAGTTCCTGCTAGAAAGAAAGTGGGAGGCAGCACTCTGGGTTTTTTTTGCTGGTGTTCTAATCAGCCTTTCACGTACTTTTTATAAGCCATTTAAGGGGCTGTATGATACCAGTGGTGTTTATGTAAGTAGTTGTAGAGCACAGCTACTCTAAAAGGGCAAGAAGGACCAAATTAAACTTGCCTGGTGTTACACACAATATTCTGCTAGTTTTAAGAAATTATGATCTCATGTCCAAATCATATTGAAAAAACTCTTGGTAATTTAATCGGTAGAAATACCAAGAATTACTAGAATGACTTTTTTCACTGTATATAATGAAGAAACAATATAATGATATTCTGGCGGGGGGTGTTGTAACGTGGCAGCGCGCCTGCAAATCCCCCAACCCCCCTGCCCGTGGAGCGTCGCGTGTCCTGACGTCAGGAGTGCGCGCCACAGTGAAAGTTGTCTGAGGAGGAGTGAAAACCGGTTCCACCGAGGAGAAACATGACTGGAGTTAGGAGTGGGCTGTAGGTCTGGAGGACCCCTTATCAGCACGCTTGGTCCGGAATCTCATTTTTCACCATGTCTACCGGCCTGTTCGAAAACAGCCGCATCGCCTCCGGGCTGCTGGTAAATCTTCTGTCCTCCATCTGCATCGTCTTCCTCAACAAATGGATCTACGTGCACTACGGCTTCCCCAACATGACCCTGACTCTGGTCCACTTCTTGGTGACCTGGCTCGGCCTGTTTCTGTGCCATAAGATGGACATCTTCTCTCCTAAAAACCTCAGACCCACTAAAATCATCCTGCTGGCTCTCAGCTTCTGTGGCTTCGTCGCCTTCACCAACCTGTCCCTCCAGAACAACACTATCGGGACCTACCAGCTGGCCAAGGCCATGACCACCCCTGTCATCATCATTATCCAGACCGTCTACTACAGAAAAACCTTCTCCATGAAGATCAAACTCACTCTGGTAAGTGGCTGCACTGAATGAATTGGTGAGTCACTCTGGGCTGAACTTCACAGGACAGCTCTGCTCTGTCCACACTGCCATGGTGTGTTTTACATCTACAATCCCTGATCTATTTAAGCAAAACCTTTCCCTTGTGGACCCACCTTGCTTAGGCCGAAATTGCTATACCCGAACATGTTGAGGATAGAAGGCCAAAATTTAAAAAATGAATAAAATGCAATGTTCTAACTCTAATCTAATAATGTACAAATATATAGAAAAATATATCATTAATTTTCTACAGTCCCTGGTCACTTTAACAGAAACCTCTCCCTTGTAGATCCACATTACTTAGTTAAAGTTTTGTCTGGAGGGGCCAAAACATGCTGTACAAAAATACAAAATCAAAATGAGTAGAAACATCTTTTCAAACACTGTACAAACACAGAATACAACAATAAAATGATTTGTTTTTCCCTGTGGGGTTGTTTTTTCTGACTTTCAAATCATCCTTGTTTTAGGCAAGGCACCATCCCCACACACTGCTCCCCAGGCACTGTGTTGCTGGCTGCCTGTTGCTTCACTTGGTAAAAGGGCTATATGTAGAGAAATAATTTCACCCTGTTCACACATGACAAATGAACACTTTAACCTTTACACTTCAATTCATGGTGCTGCTGTGCTTTGAGTGATCCACCACTCAAATCTGGCCAACAGCAGTTCTTTGGTATCAAACTGACCAGTGATTAAACACATGGGCTTCCAACTGTAATTGTATGCCTGTCTAGTGGCTCTATAAGATAGACGGGTTTTAATAATGTGTTGAGTGGAACATTTGCAAGGTAAATTTTACCAATGGTGTGGACCGAGAGGCATGTTTAATCGTTTGTTTGTCCTTTAACAGGTACCAATCACTCTAGGGGTCATACTGAACTCTTATTACGATGTGAAGTTTAACTTGCTGGGGATTGTCTTCGCCACACTGGGAGTTTTTGTCACGTCACTATACCAAGTGGTAAGTGGTACATTCATGAAATAATTATAGGAAGATCACATGTTGAGGTGTGACTGTAATAATCTTATGGTGAAACATCACTTTTTTGGGGTCGTCCACACACCCCTCATGCACCCTTTTTTTCCAGGTCGATTTAAAAACACTACCATGTGTGGTGTCACATGACCCCAGTCTGTTAGGTTCCGTTATTCCGCCGACATGTCGAGCATGGAGAGCTTAAACACTGAGACAACTGAGCAACTAGTCAGTGAACTATGAGGGCAAAAAAATAAAACATAAATAAAATAATCGTTCATTAATCGTAATCGAGTTAAAATGTTCAATTAATCGAGATTTTGATTTTAGGCCAAATCGCCCAGCCCTGTGCTGGAGATTATAAAGTTACATTTTTAACTACTACAAAATGCACACATATGACTTAATAGGGTTCAATGATCTAAAAAGTGAGTTTTTTTATTGACTTATTTGAATTATTTCTCAGCAGTAAAACAATCCTGAAAGGTGAAACAGCCCCCTCAGCACCCACGCTTTCTGCATCCCTGCACCAGATTGAATAAAGTAGACTTTGAACATGACTTTAGATGAACATATTGATCCCACATACCAGTTAATTGCTTGTTAATGAAATTTTGCACCTCTTATGAGTACTGCAGTGGATTACCATGGACCGATTTGTTAATTAAGTAGAATGAAGCGAGAAATGAAGAGGAGATGTAATACGTGTTTGTTACAGCTACACTAGCGATGACACTTTCTCCTTGTTCCTTAGCGACTGAAATTGCTTATAATTGTTTGTACGTGACTCATCCACCTCCTACCTAGCAAACTCCCCAAATAGAAGGTAACACCACCTACTCTATACATTAACACACAACACACACACACACACACACACACACACACACACACACACACATGAAACACCTTCATCAATACAATCTAGTGCAAAAGCCCACTCATCTCCTCAATTGCATTTGTTCATGATTGCATCTCTTAACAATGTTTGTCCCATAAGAGCAGTGATGATCGTTAGATGGATGCTCAATAGAGATCATGTCGCAGTGTAGTTCTGTGATAAGAAACCAGAAAAAAAGGATACATGTTTTAAAAAAGTCCTATACTTGTCTAAATAAATACTGTTTAAAGTATAGTCATAAGTGACAGCAACAAATATAACTGTATTAAAGTATTTAAAATAAAATAATGTGTTGTTTTAGTTATTTAAGTGTTAGTATTAGTTAGTAAGGTATTGTCAGAGAAAGCATCTAATGATCACTTATGTTAACTGTAATGACAGTCAGGGTTGGAAATGGCCAGACTGTACTGGAAGAACCTTTGTTGTTCATGCTTGTTTCTGGTGCATTTTCTCTGAACTATACCGTAAAATTACCTTTTAAATCCATAGATCTTATAATCAATAATTCAATATGTACTTGTCTTTGTAGTAAAGTGAACATTTTACTAGGGTCTACGACCTCTAGTTCAGGGGTCGACAACCTTTAACACTCAAAGAGCCATTTGGATCCGGTTTCCACAAAAGAGAAAACACTGGGAGCAGCAAATCCTTTTTGACATCAAAAATGAAGGTAAATTAAAAAAAAAAAAAAAAAAATAAATAAATAAATAAAATGAAGGTAACACTGCACATATTGTTTTTTTTTACTTTTATGCAATATATAAAAACTGGCCTAGTGTGTTGCTTGTGAATTTTTATTTATTCAGAGAAAACATTTTGAACATTTAGAACTCTTAAATATAATCTTCAAATTCCAATTAAAAAATGATAAATAACTGACAGTGTCATTTGACATCGTTTCATCAGAATCAGAATCAAAATCATGTCTTTTGGCCTATAGGAGCAGCGAGCATGCCCTGTAAGAGATATGTAGGTGTGGTGTAGGCACATGTACATACGTATTCTTGTTGCTTTATACTGTTGCGCTTAAGAGACACCATCAACCAAAATCAAATTGCTTGTATGTGTCACTCACGTACTCGGCCAATAAACGGGTTTTCTCTCGACTGCCATTGTTTGACAGGCTCTGTGTCCAAAGTCCGCTGGACAATTTCTGTGTCTGTTGGCTGCAGCTTGCGTGGATGCATGCCGGCAGGCTGCAGGACTGAACAGCAGAACATATTGCAGCAGCGATCACATCAGGAAGCATCTTGTGCGAAATTGGGCACAGCGTCAATTGACGCACAGCCGTTATTGCACTTTAGCTGCCATTCTAGAGTTAAATTATTATTTATTTTCCAAAGCCACAGGGAGCTGCAACATAAAGATGAAAGAGCTGCATGCGGCTCCAGAGCTGCGGGTTGCCAACCCCTGCTCTAGTTAAATCTCTCTAGTTCTGCATGATGCATTATATATACATTATATATATTGATATGGTCTATATATAAATATGCATAATATTATTATATAGGTTGGTTTCTCTATTACAGAATTACAATCATCAAAAAGTTTTAACTGCATCATTAAGGATCAAACATTCTTTGATTAAACACCAGGAAATCATACATACAAAAAATGCAACTTAAGCTTCAGTCCTTATACTTCAGTCTTATTATTATATGATAACAGTTATATAAAGAGCATAACAATTTATTTAGAGCATTTATTGAGGTAGTAAAAAAACCCCTGAAATATCAGCAGTGTTAACTAGCTCTGTGTGCAGGAGCCCATGCACTCTTCTTGGTCAAACTAAACATGATTGCAAATGGAAGGACTGAATTACATCTTTCATGATCTGGACTGTCAAGAACATCCAGTTTCATTTACCATAGATGCATTTAAATTTGCTACGCTAACTCGCGGCTGACCTGTGTAGACTTTCGAACTTGACACTTTGATTTATGCACACACACAGTAATAAGTATATTAACATAGTTTCTCATAAAAGTTTCTCATTTAAATCTGAGCCAAAATTCTTTATAAAGTTCTATTGCATTTCAGTCCATTTTTGCTGTCAGTAAACATGCAAACACTTAATCTCACTGAAATTTGTCTATGATATCCTTAGACTGTTACCAAATCACTTTCATTGTTTTGGGACAGCAGCCCTCAGAACTCATAGCAGCACAGCAAGTCTTTAAAAGATGTATTGTAATGTACTGTAATAGTACAGAATGCTTACAGTGTATTGTTCCACTTTTCTTTCCATATGACTCACTTATAACCCCTTACATATAATTAACTGATGTTTTTTTCCCCCTCAAACAAGCTTTACATTTGTGAAAATATAATAATCTGCTCACACTTGACATCTTAATAATATAAGTGAAGATGTCACCCATTGTTCAGTGTTTTACCAGTGAAAAATGAAATGACAGTAGTAAAGAAATTAAGCCTGAGACAAACTTCAGAGGCAACAGTACTTCACAACATTGCCAAGATACTGATTACTGAGTCACTAGCTGTTAGCATTTTCTGCCAAGAAAGACAAATGCCAGGATAAAGACAACACTTGTTAAGCAAATGAGGCATTTTACAAAAAAGAAACTTTGGACATCAGTATGGCAAGTAATACTGAAGATGAGCACTTTGTGAACAACAACAGTTTAAAAATGTTAGCCTTAAATAAATTGATTGCTGTTGTACTGATTATTCCCTTGAATGCTAGCATTAACAAATGCTGGGTTGAATAATCTAGTGCAAAGTAAATTAGTGGTTTATTGAATAATATAAGCCAGTCCAAACTGAACGAATGCAGTTAATAATGAGCCAAGAAGCTGAGGTTGGATTTCTGTAAAAGGGATGGATTGTTTGGAAATAAATAAGCCGTGTTGTGAAATCTAATTTAAACAACTACGTATGCTTTTATTTAGACTTGAAAAATACTGCGACTGGGAAACATACACAGATACTTTGACAGGAGTATCTAATAATCACTTTTGGAATTCTGCAGATTAATTAGAATTTAGAATAATCAGTAATATGCACACACACACACACACACACACACACACACTCACACACACACTCACACACACACACGCACACACACTCACACACACACACACACACACACACACACACACACACACACACACACACACACACACACACACACACACACACAAAACAGAGGTACAGTATTTAAAACTCAATTATTCCCAGCAGTATTAATGCCATGCTGTTTATTTCTCATCAGAAAATGTATCAAAACAATCTCAAATATATGTGTGCACTCATCCATTGTGCCAATACTGGTCTCTTTAGCTTTTCCTGACTGCCAAACAGGATTAGAGAAATGTAAGTCACTGAAGGATGCATCTGTCTTCAAAAGTCGGTCAGATGGAGGTTTGTCTGTAGGCAGAATTTTAAAGATTGGATGTGGGCACAACTGGGTCCCTTCCTGCCTCTGAATGCAGCCTGAGTGGGCAGCATTTGTTGCGTTTGAGACACGGCCACTCTTTCAGTAAAGGAAGTTTTTGATTTATGCCACAAAAAAGTTCAGGTACAGGACGGTTTTAAATTATAGCACAAAAACGTTCAGGTGCAGGAATATTTTTGAATAGCAGAAAGTAAAACTGAAACAAGTATTTGACACTTAACAGTGAAGGACTAGGCAGAGAGAACAGAACTGTTTTTGGAAATTCAGTTCTGGAAACAGTTTTGGAAACAGAACTGAAAATAAGGAGCACAGTCTGGTTAGTTTAAAATAAAAATTTCACTCTTATGACAGTAAATTCCTTCACATCTTGTGCTATTTTAGTTTTTCAAACCGGCCTTTTTGTGACATTATATGGGAGTATGTATTACCAGTCTATTATTTTGAGGTTTGTGAGTCAGAAACACTACATATCTAATCTGTAAAGTCCATCAGCACCTAATGTAAGTACAGTCTGCTCCTCAGGTTAGTTTCAATCAGCCCTTTACGTCTCTTAGAGCAGGTGTCCTGACTCACTGGTAGCAGCATGCTTAATCAAGAAGACATTTATCACCTGCTTTTAGTAACGCGTGGTTGATGATGAACTGCGTTTCCACGGAAACTTACCTCTGCCATGCCAACCAACTTCAGTGCCGAGCTGTGATCTCCCACTGATATCGCCCACTTAGCAGCAATCAGAAAGTTAACAAGCCAACCCTCATCAGCCTACAAACACATGTACCCTAGATCAGTCCAACACATTCCATGTAGATTTTTATAGCAGATGAGTGGGCAGATAGTAGTAGATGGATGGATGGATGTTTGGTTGGATGAATGAATGGATGGATGGATGAATGGATGGATGGATGTTTGGTTGGGTGGATGAATAGACCATTTGTAGGGTCAGCATGCAGTCAGTCCAACAGATTTAGTATAGATTTATACAACAGATGGGTGGATGGATAGTAGATGGATGGATGGGTGAGTGGATGGATGGATGGATGGATGGATGGATGGTTGGTTGGATGAATGGATGGAAGGATGAACCATTTGTAGAGTCAGTCTGCTGTCAGTCCAACTGATTTAGTATAGATTTATACACAGATAAGTGGATGGATAGTAGACGGATGGATGTTTGGTTGGATGAATGGATAGATGGATGGATGCATGAATGGACAATTTGTAGGTCAGTCACAATTTATATTGATTTATACAACAGATAAGTGGATAGATATCAGAATCAGAAAACGTTATTTATCCCGGAGAAAATTGTTTCGTAGACAAGGACTGCGTCGCTGTCGCTAGCTGCATTAGCCTTAGCCGCGTACCAGCCAAAACAAAGACTCGTACACAAAAGAAACGTTGAAATAACTCGCTCTACTCGCAAGGTTACAGAGGGCACAGCTTAACTGTTGAAAGTTGGGTGGAAAAAATTAAAACACTAAAATACAAAGACAAGACACGGAGCAGTCAGGACACACTACAGCAGGCTCGTAGTAGACGGATGAATGGATGGATGAATGGATGGATGAATGGTTGGATTGATGGATGGATTTTTGGTTGCATGAATGGATGGATGAATGGTTGGATTGATGGATGGATTTTTGGTTGCATGAATGGATGGATGAATGGTTGGATGGATAGACCATTTGTAGGGTCAGTGTGCTGCAATATGAAATTTTGAGGTTTTCGGTTCCTCTTTCTCTAACAGGGTGACATGAGCTCCACATGTAAGACAGTAATGTAAAATAATGAGTGTCTGTATATAGCCTGTGGTGTCCACATCATGTCAATGGCATGTCAATGAAATAATGGTCTGTTTATTTTTTGTTTTTCTTTTTACCTAATAAAAACACATTCTGTGTTTCAGAAGGAGCTCACATTAATTTCATTGCTATTCCATCAGTATTAATATAGACTATAGTAGACTAAGTAGATACTATTATTTAGTATTTATTATTATTTAGTAATTATTTAGTACAATTATTTCTCTGCATTTTAATTGTATTACGTGCTTTTATCTAGTGGAATTATCTTGGGAAATATGGTAATATTCCACAGATAAATGTGCTTATTTCAGAAGATATTTGGAAAAAGTCAGATATACAAAGGGTTATTCATTCCAAAAAAAGTATAAAAAGTAAAAAGACTTAAAACATAAATCGGTGGAACAGGGGGAGAATTGTTCATGGAAATCTATGTTTATCATTCCTTTTACAGGAACGCCTTCTAATGAGTCTGCTGCCCAGAAACGTTGCCATGGAGATGAAGGAGGACTTCCTTAAGCCACCAGAAAGAATCTTCCACAAGATCTATATCCAGCGGCATGACAATGTCAGGTAAGAGGGCGAGGGCTGGGGGAGAGAGAGATAGAGAGAAAGACAGAGCGCGAGAGAGAGAGAGAGAGACTGGAAGCCTTCTTACAAAACCTGAGTACTGCACTCACCTCCTGAATGGGAGCTAATTGACAGTTCATTGAGTTTTTGTAGACTGGGCTATACGCGTCACTTTTGCGGCGCATTAATGGGAATTTGAATGCTGAGTGAGTCAGCAGGAGTCAACAGCTCTTCACGCACACACACATACACGTACACACACACACACACACATGCACACAAGCATGCGCACACACACTCCTGAGCCTGGCACCCAGCCATTGCCTGCACAGCACCCAAAGCTATCGCTATCAACTGAAGAGCTGCTCAATTAACTCTCACTGCCCACACAAATATGCGAGAGAGAGTAAGAGAGAGAGAGAGAGAGGGCTGAAGGGCTGAGAGTGTCATAGCGTAGACCCCACATAGGCATGACACCACACACACACACACACACACACACTCATGTCTGGGTCTGCCATTTCAGTTGCAAATGAAAGATGATGTATGCAGACATCTGCCAGTGCCCTAAAGAGCAGCACATAGACAGCAGTGGTGTAATTTCTTAGAGCTCTACACCAAGAACCTCTAGCATCTGGAGTGGTGTAATTTCTTAGAGCTCTACACCAAGAACCTCTAGCATCTGGAGTGTTTTCTGGTTTGATCTCAGAGCTGGCATAAGGAACGCTGACCCTTTTACCCTGGGGTGTAATGTGAAGTGTCCTTCCCCTGACCACTACTGCTGTACTCTTGATCGTGGCACTCAAGCTCAAGTTAATTTTCAGTATGAATCCTTTTGATCTCATCCCAGATTGCAGCTGTTTAGTCTCTTTTTTAACATTCATATAATTTTTAACAGTATTTTAAGGAAATTGTTATTCCTTCATTGTATTATCTGAAAAGTTGAGAAAGCATGCAATACAAGTTTAAGGTCTGGATATCAGGATGATCATGTTTTTTAATATAATTCCATTATGGCTCAAAAGTATTGAAACTGTTTAAAAACCACTGGGGTGACTGGGGAAGGATGTAACGTGGGATAAGCTTTAACCCCCTTGTGTTTTTCCGAATGTAATACCACTAGGAGGATTATACACAAATACAATATGTATACTCTCTTAGATCACACTCATTGATAACTGTTGTATAAAACCAAGCACATAACCATGCAAACTCCATAGACAAACAACAAAAGTAGATTGGGTCTTGCTGACAAGCTCAGTGAATATGAATGTGACTTTAAATTTGTACCTTTACCAAGTCAGACTATAAAATTTCTGCCCTGTTGGACCTACTCTGGCCAACTGTAAGTGTTAGTATTGTGAAGTGGAAGCAGTCACGAAGCTGTAGAGCCCACAAACTCACAGAGCAGGGCTGCTGACTGTAGTGGGTATCCTCTCTTGCATCACTCACTACAGAGTTCCAAACCACCTGTGGAAGAAACCACAGCACAAGCGCTGTGCGTGGGAAGCTCCATGAAATGGGTTTCCATGGCTGAGCAGCAGCACACAAGATCACAATGGACAATGCCAAACCTCAGCTGGAGTGGTTTAAGGCATGTTACCACTGGACTCTGGAGTGGGAGAAATATATTTTCAGGCAGTTTGATTGATGGATCTGAATTTGGCAGCTATCAGATGGACAGCACTGACTGGAACATACAGTGTCTTCTATAAACATATAATGGAGGAGGGATAATGGACTGGGGCTGTTTTATATTGTTTAGTGTTGGGCCCATAGCTCCAGTGAACGGAACATACAAGACATTTTACACAGTTAAATGCTGTGGCAATAGTTTGGGGAAGGCCTGTTCCAGTATGACCCTGCCCTTGTGCACAAAAAGAGGTACATATAGACAGTTTTGATGGATTTGGTGTAGCCTCCACAGGGCCCTGACATCAGCTCAGCTGAATACCTTAGAGACCTCTGAGTTTTGGAACATTGATTATGAACCAGGTCTTCTTGTCCTGACCTCACATCAGTGCCTTACCTCACGAATGCACTTTTGACTGAATGGGCACAAATTCCCATACAAAATATTTTGGAAAGCCTTTCCAGAAGACTGGGTTGGAACAAAAACCTGCACCCACAGCGGCCCTTCCAGGACAGATTTGAGACCCCTGGTTTAAATGAACAGTTTCTCCTCTGTGAACAATGTACAGTAATTTCAAGACAAACTTGCACAGAACTGACCAGGAAGGGGTGGGCTGCAACACTCTCTTTCTGTTTACAGTGTCACACACATGCATACATACGCACATACGTTCCCTCATACTCTCTTTCACTCAAACATACACTGCTCTCTGGTTAAAATGGTTCAGCTGGGACTAGAAGGTGTTCGAGGGTAATGGAAATTCAAGAAATGATAATAGAATCATGAACTTTATTTATTTATTTATTGGGTGAATGTATAATACTGTTACAACTGACCTCACCTACAGACCTCTTCATATTTGACACTAACTTTTTCAGTTTGTAAGTAGTATGGTTTTACTCTACCACTATTTGTGGATATCAAAGTTGGAAATCAACAGTGCTGTCATGGAGTGTTTCCAGGAGACACACTTGCGGGAAATACTTGTGAAGCTTTACTGGCTGTTGTAGATGCAACACAAGAAAACTCAATGAACGCTGATGGCAGCATGAACAACTGAAGTAGAACACTGGCACAGACTAACAAAGCTGAGGATAAATCAGCTTCAGTGCAACATGTGAACTAAATGAAAGCAGTCCTGTGCTGCAGTATTGATAGTGACGCCGCTAGAGTGGTTTGGTGGCTAGAGAACAGAAGAGTTCATCAATGGAGGGCCAGATACAATACTGCTCCAGCTTCACAGCAAAATTATGAAATAATGGTAAATCACTTTAGCAGATCCCACCATGATGTTGTGAAGAAAGCCCGGCCATGAGTGGTCTGTCCAGTTAGTGTAGAGAAGCAACTGCCAAACACCTAGAAGACGGCAGTCAGTGTCTTCTGTGTCGAACAGGAGCTGCCAGGAGTACAGTTTTCAGTGGTCTGTGAAAGGGATACACAGACAAATGAACTAGGCACAAACCTGCCGCGCCTGGCAGAAGTACAGTGTTGAAGGAATATTAGATTCTAGGTCAGGCTGAGTATAAGGAGAGAGGTAAGAAATGCAGAACAAAAGTTACTGAACAGGCAAGTGGGAGAAACCTAAGTGCCAGGGAAAGCAGGGAGAACAGAAGGTGCCAGGCTCAGATCCCTGGTGACTCACATGGCTGGGGCCGTGACAAGTACAACTAAACACTGAGTAATAGAGGCTGGTACAACAAGTCTTACAGGCCCCCCATGTCTTCTCTGTGTTTAAATCATTTCACCACAGGTGTTGCTTTGATAGACAATCAAGCTATGGTATCGATTGCCTATCAATAAAATCTGTGGTATTAATAAATCTATGGTATTTCTTGAAAAAATAAACAGAATAAACAATAACAACTCTTTCAGTTAATAAGTAAATATGTATTTATAATAGTGCTGGGCCGTTAATGGTGTTAACGCGCGTTAGCGGCGCAAGATTCTTATCACGCAATAAAAAAAATATCGCCGTTAACGCCGTTAACCCAAAGATTCCAATGAAATTTACAGCGTCAGTTGTTGAAACGGATGTCATCAGACCTCTGATGAGACTAACGCTTGATGAAATATGCCTTTAATAAATAGCTATTCAGGTTTTTTAAAGAAAGGTTTTCAAAGAAGTTATGAACGCTGCAGTTAAGTGTTACCACTATGAATTTATTGCATGAATTTTTTAAAGCTCACACATCGTTGTTGGAATTATAAAACAATAAATATTATGATTATCAATGTTTTTTTAGCACAATTTATTAAAAATAAAATTAGCTTACCAGTAACCTTGTGTTTTTTTCCCTTTCAGTATCCTGTTTGCAGATATCGTTGGATTTACCAGCTTGGCTTCTCAGTGTACAGCTCAGGAGTTGGTCAAACTGCTGAACGAGCTCTTTGGGAAGTTTGATGAACTTGCCACAGTAAGTGTTTATAGTCTGTGTGTGCTTGTGAAAAAGAAAATGCAGAGAGAAGGAATGCAAAAAGCACACCTACCTACAAACACATGCAGTGTTTTACTGTGATTGTGACATGTTCTGGCAACAAAATCAGCGTCGCTCTCTTAATTCCCAGCACTTCACACGTTAACTCCATTTCACTCCATCACCCAGGTAGACGAGTTCACACTTTTTTTTTTAAATCTGTATCTCACACACTGTTACGGGTTGCATAGCGAGTGCTGGTTCTTTAAGGTCAAAGTAATTTTGCTCCTTGGAATGTCAAGGTTTTTTCACAGTGAAACATAGGTATCTTCGGTTCACTCTTATGTATTATACAGTTCATTTTTGTGTCACCTTTCTTTGGTAAATACATCAGAAATCTTGCATAAAATGTGTTTCATAGCATCATGTGATCTCCACTCGTTATCATATGAAAGGTGTTACATATGACAAGGGGGAGGGGTGATGATGTGTAAAATTGTTTACATTGCCATTGTTCCAAAATGTCCTGCACTATTTCGACAACTGAAAAGTTATTTCACTTACACTGTCTTTAAACAAGTCAATGCAGTTTTTAGTCAATACTGAACCTGTTTTGTGTTGTTAGCTAAGCTAACAAGAGCTTAGTGTCATGGTTGTCGCTGGAGGTAGGGAAAGATACTGTATGTGGAACGAACAATGTTCGTTATCGGTTTAAGCCAGAGTGAAGCCAGTGAAAAGATCTGGTGATTAGTGATCATCTGCTATGTAGGGGTTAGTATGAGCCAGGTGTAAAAGATAGGAACACTCAGGGCTGAGAGGAGAACACAAAGCAGGCACACTTGTAAAATCATGATACTAGGGAAATATGACGGTGCACAGACAAAACAAGCCGGGTTGAGCTGGCACAAGAAGTGGGGGTGGGAATGCTCTGGTGGCCGGGCAGGGCAGAGGCAAGGCAGACCTGTGTAATGGGGACTGGGCCTAGTAAATAGGGATTTCAGTTTATAAAATGCTTACCTAGCATTGGGGCTACGTTTTTTGGGTTTACCCTTAAGGAGGTCGGACAGGGGTGCAGTGCCACCACCGCACTGAAGCCCTGGATGACCCTGCAGTAGAAGCTGGCGAACCACAGAAACTTTACTGTACTGGGGTCCAGGCACTCAGAAATAGCAAACACCTTTTTGAAATACACCAGGATATTGTCCATGTAGATGATGACCAAAGGGTTGAACATGTTGTAGAACATGTTGTTCATGAATGCTTGGAAGGTCAGTGGAGCATTCACCCCTAAGGCATCGCATGGTGCATGGCCTAAGGCTAACAGTAGTTTGCCACTCATCGCCTGCCTAAATGCATGAGGTTGTATGCACTTCACAGGTTGAGATCGGAGATCGGCCCCACAGAGTTGTTTGATGGCTGGCGGGATCAGTGTAAGCAGGTGCGGTTAAATCACCGTGATCAAGAACTCCTGGAAATTGATACAGGGTCAGAGTCCACCTTTCTTCTTCTCCACAAAGAAGAAGCCAGTGGAGGCAAGGGTTTTGGAGCAATTAATGAGCCCCTTCCTGAACACCTTGACCACATATTCCTCCACCACTGGGTTTCGGGTTTTGACAGTGTATAAACATGAGGACAAGGGGGTGTAGTGCCAGACAGAAGCTCAATGGCTCAGTCCCATGGCCTGTGGGTGGGAGGACTGGTTGCATTGCTGGTCAAGGCTAAAGTCCTTGACCAGCAATGCGTTTTGAAGAGGGATGTTAGCAGGGAGATGAGAATGGGGGAATGGGGAACCAGAGGCAAGACTCAGGCACAGTGGGGGGACCAAGACAATACCTGGCTAGCATGAAGCCAGTGCTGGATATCTGGTAGGTAGCGATCATCAGCTCCATAGTGGGTAGCCTGAGCCAGGTGTTATATAGGGAAACTCTCAGGGTTGGGGAGAGAACACAAAGCAGACAAACATGCAACAACGTGGGGAAATACGATGTTGAGCAGACAATATAAGCCCGGTTGAGCTGGGTTTAAATAGGGTGAAAAAAGAGATGGATCATTCACTTTATTTTTCATCTAAATGCTAGTATCCTCATTCCAGTACCAGTACTAATAATCTTAAGTCTTATTAAGCATAAGTCTTATTAACATTGTGGAACTCCCATTTTTAATGGGAAAAAAAAACGTAGTCTTCGAACCTGAGAGTAAATTCAGGGCAGTTTCCACCCCAAAGTGATTGGGGAAATCCTGCAGAGGGAGTGGGGCTTGGAGAGTGGCCAAACAGTGGCAAGCAAATGTGCAGCAAACAAACAGACTGGCTTTAGACCATTTTACACCATTGAAATCAGGTTTTATTAATGTGCGTTCTAAGTAGATTCAGACTGACCAACTGGCGTGTCGGGCATTTTTTGGTCCCTGTGTCTGTGTAATTCATTCACCAAAAAGTCAGCACCACCGGCCCATGAAACACTCCTCTGCGGCCCGTTTGTTCTTTTCTTTACTGACAGGGGCTGGCCCAATCAACCTTTTAAACAACCCCCTTTTGGATGGAGAGAAAATGTAAAAGGTGGCGCTTCAGGCAGCTACTTGGAGTGTTGAATTAAAGTTAATTTCAATCGATTAATCACAGAAAAAGAAACGCATTAAAAATGTTAACGCTGATTAATTGCACCACGTGACTTTACTCTCTCTGGTATTCTGTCAAAACATGCTAACCCATTGAGATGTGCTAATGTGCCCTTCTGCGCATGTGCTGCTCCACAGTCTTGGGACTCATAAATCACAGTCATGCCCATAAATCTGTGCTACCTTGGGACACTGGCAGCCATATAAACTGTATAAAAGGGAGCATTTTTCTACAGGATAGCATGAATCATTAGAACATCCTGCTTCATGCTAGCTTTTCTCAATGTTAGAACTTCACTGTATAAACTGGATTCATGCACCTTTAAAGATTTATCTATCTATCTAGGCTTTTTCAAACAAATATATATTTTTCTCAAATTATATATATTTATCAGAACCTGTGCATCTGTGTACATCACCTTATAGACTGACTTAGTTCTATGATTGGTTTTGCTGAGGCATTTCTTCCCTCAGCATACTAGATTATATTTTTGATTGCTCTATTGCTGCACATGAACAGTGTAAAAACAGTTAGCTATTAAATAAAAGAGACGTTGAAAGTCTGCAATGTTGATTATTCTTGATTCTGCATTAACTCATATGCTAAAATTCATGTACTTTCATGTAATTCATGTAAAGATTTTTACAGTAAATATTCATACAAATAATTTAGAATTACCCAGAGACCTCAGCTGGTGATGGTGGCGGTGGCAGCAGTGTGCCTCCAGTAATCGGGACTGCTTTTAGAACACTTAGGCTAAGTTATGAGCACAAGAACCTATTTATCACCCTTGGTAAATCTGTGCCATACTAGACAGTTAGTGGTGCTTTATAAACTAGCTGTTTGCAAAGTTATAACACACCAATAAAATAATTGTTTTACAGCCGTGCTAGTTTGTCTTGTTACATTTATGAACATCGGTGAAATAAGCTAAAAATGTTGTCAGTGTTTTTTTCCCTTTCTTTTTAATGCTTTATTAGAACAACACAGTACAATAAAGCAAATGACTATGGCCCTGTCCACACGTACACTGGTATTTCTGAAAACTGAGGTTTTTCTGTGCGTTTTGGCCTTTCGTCCACACGTAAATGGCGTTTTGGGTCGGTGAAAACT
>JBBPDB010000153.1:9962304-9983040 GCA_037974465.1 Brachypetersius altus | reverse complement strand
GTCACATGCCCTGTCAGGTGCAACCCTCAGACTTTTCAGACTGAAATCTTCCCTTTATTTGCCCAAAGGTCATTTCAATGCATGCCCTTGTCCTGGCTAGAGCTGCATTGTAGTGGGTTTGTGGCCCAGGGTTGGGGTCAGGGAACGGTGTGATGAAGTACTGCCTGCAAACATAACCCCTGTCTCCAAGGAGAATCCCATCGTAGGCCCCTGTGTAATGGAGAAATGCTGTTATGTTGGGCCCAAAATGAGTATGAAAGATTATTAAAATAAGTCATGAGAGATTGCATTATATGTGAACACACTCCTTTTCATTATGTTACCATCTAAAATATTAGTATTGCTCATCTGCACATTTATGCTGTGAACCCCCTTTCGATTCACAAAATCCCCTTCATTGGGGGCGGGTGGGGGGGGCCTTGATGGCAATGTGTGTGCAGTCTATGGCACCAATCACATTAGGGAAGTCTGCAGACAATTGAGCAATAGTTACAGACATAGGTCATGATTCCATGACATACATGATCAAATTTTATTTACCTGCAATCAAATAAAAGCCCTGTTTGACAACCTGTGGTCTTAAGTGGCTTGGAAAAATCACAAACACACCCAGATAATGCTTGAGTGCCAGGTATACTTTGCGAATGGTACGGCAGACAGCACTTTTTCCTTTGTTCTCTGCGTCTCCCACAGCGTACAGAAACGTGCCACTCGCAAGGCAATGCACACAGTTTGTGTAGTTGTTAATGCACGACTACGGCGAGTGGAACTCCTAACATAGGGATCCAACAAGTAAATAATATCCTCACAGGAAAAACGATACCTCTCTATGAGCACACTGTCGCGCTGTGCTAAAGGATCCTGTCTATCCTGCAATATGCGCTTGATTCTGAACACTCTCCTTAACCTTGTACCTTCAGCAATGGGTTGCTCACGTACAAATGGACAGGACCTGGCTGCGACAGACTCCCCGAATCCACCTTCCCTTTTATAGGCGTGGTCTCTCATCTTGATTACACGTGATTTACTAGTACTACTCTGAAATATTAATTAAATCTGAATTTATGACATATGTGAAATGGAATGATTAATAGTGCATTTTCCTTTTTTCATAAAATGACCTGTATGTATCTGAAATCAGTGAGACTCAATTACTGAATTATCTTTAGTTACATTGATATTTATTTATGGAAATACAGTGTTGCACAAACTACACGAACTATGCACTTTTCAAACGACAGACTGTATTATGCATCAAAGATATGCGATCATCTTTGACTTGTAATATAATAGTGCAAAATTAATTGGGCGAATATTCCTGTTACTTTCGTATGAGTGAAGCGGACATAACTGAGTGGCCGCAAACTAATCCTGTTTACATAAAGTAAACCTGCTCCCGAACAGGTTTACTTTATGTAAACAGGATTAGTTTGCTTACGAATCTGTTGCTATGACAGCAAGTCCCGGATGAACGTCGAAGAACCGAATGATCCAAGATCACGCAAAATTGGCAACAGTCTAATCCGGTTATCTTACTTAGCGATGTACGAAGAGCACCCCCCAGGTCTCTTCCTATGTTCAACATACTGTTTACTCCTTTACATGTCTCTGACCATCATCTTCTATCTTTCAAATTCCCTCTTCAGACCTCCTCATCTCTTCCCCAACGGAAGGGAACTGAGAGCTTAAAGAAAACACTTAAGAACAGTGACCTCATCTCTTATCGCTCTCTCCTATCTAATTTTGCTAGTGATTTAATCTCTGCTAAGTCTTCCTTCTTCAGAACCAAATTTGAAGAATCCGCATCTAACCCTCGCAAGCTTTTTGACACCTTTTCATCTCTTTTTAAACCTCCTTCTCTCCCTGTATCTCTAGAGCGCTCATCAGAAGATTTTACAAAATTCTTCGACAAGATCGACAATATTCGGACATCCTTTCCTCCTACCACCCCGCTGCCTGCCACGCAGAGATCAGACCACGCCATCCAGTTTCATACCTTCTCGCTGCTCTCGGCTGATGAAGTCTCACTTCTCCTGACATCCACCACATCTCCGTTCAACCCTCTTCCATCTAGCTCTCTTCAGATATAATCAGATCTCATCCCGCGCATTGCCTTCATAATCAACAGTTCCTTGATGACTGGGTACGTTCCATCCAGCCAGAGACCTGACTTAAACTCAATTGAGCATCTCTGGAGAGACCTAAAAATGGCTGTCCACCAGCGTTTACCATCCAACCTGACAGAACTGGAGACGATCTGCGGAGGAATGGCAGAAGATCCCCAAATCAAGGTGTGAAAAACTTGTTGCATCTTTCCCAAAAAGACTCATGGCTGTATTAGATCAAAATATGCTTCTACTAAATAAAGAGCAAAGGGTCTGAATATTTAGGATCATGTGATATTTCAGTTTTTCTTTTTTAATACATCTGCACAAGTATCAACAATTCTGTGTTTCCCTGTCAGTATGGGGTGCTGTGTGTACATTAATGAGGGAAAAAAAAGAATGATTTTAGCAAATGGCTGCAATGTAACAAAGAGTGAAAAATTTAAGGGGGTCTGAATACTTTCTGTACACACTGTATGTGGATATTAATTGGGTTTTGCCTAATATCAAGAGGGAAGTTGTTCCTATGTCTGGGAGCTAGAAGGGGATAAAGCCCTGTCACCTCGACACTGTTTGTGTAATTTTGCGGATCTAAGAGATGTTGCTGAGGACCAGGGATGACGAAGTGTCACTATGCAAAGCTTTTAATAGTTTTGACACAATGTTCTGTTGCTTCCCCTGGTGTTCAACATTAGGTGTTGAGTGATGACATATTGTTTAATTTTGATGCCACAGACAACTGGACGCTTTTCTGATTTGATGTCTGAGTACAGGCTGTATAAAGCTGTTTTTAACTTATTGTATTATTCGGTGGGCATATGTGGATGTGCGAAATGAGTGGAATTTAGCTGCTTGTCCCGCTTGCCATTGCATATAAGATTAGTTCACTTGAGTGTTGAAAGACCTGGTTGTTGTTAAGACTGGCTTGGTAGTGTTGCCTTGAGGGAAATTTCCAAGGTTCTAGAATTGACAGTGGTTTATTTCCTGCAGCAAAGGAACAAGTCACACAGCAGACCAAAGTCTTACATAAGAGTTGTTTACCTTACATATGCCATGCTTCCGTGATAACCAGAGATTGTTGTTTGCCTTAAGCATGACCTTTAATTAAAGTGCTGAGAGATCTAAAAAGTGTATGCAACCGCAAAAACAGGAACAAAGGTTGCATTGCAGGGCAGGGTGCTCGTCCTACAGACTTTCTGTCCCTCCATTATATAAATTGCATTTAACACTTTATTGAAAGATAGACAATCTACTTTTAAATGTGATAAAGCACTACTTTTACATGTAAAAGTGTTCATGCCATTTTAAGTACGTCGTATTTAATACAAAATATATCTTTTTGTTTTTCTGAGCTAATAACATTTGCTCAGGTGAAAGGAAAATTGGCAATTTATGCTTGTCTGTGCATAAACTCCTGCATAACTATCAATTTATGGATGTATAAAAATAAGCCTGTTCATCTGATCTGTTGCTGAAAATTCCTCATAAAACCTTGGGACTCCTGATTGGTGCGACCTCTTAAACATTGGCTCTACAGGTGGGAGACTGAAGCTGCCCATGGAGAATGGCCTCTTTCTCTCTTTTGGGTGGGTAGGAGCTTTCTCTTGAATGTCTATTAGTCTGTTAGTATTCTCCCCAAAGCTGTCTCTGATGGTCTCTTCTGAGCTCACCAATGTCACTGTGTTTGTTAGCAGATATAGGTGGATGTTTGGAAAAAACATTAATAGAAATAGAAAGGTTGTAATGACGAAATGACTCGTAGCGTCCTTCTTGAATTGCTTGTGAAGAATTGAAAGCTTTCTCCTGTATGTCTTTTAGGCTTAATATCTGATACAGTAACTGTAGAATAGGAACATATTGTAAGGTATGACCTTATTTCTTGTCCAAAATGTATTCCACGGGCTGAACCACAGGAAATTCCTGACACTGAAGATATAAACTGGAGCTCTCCAACTATTTCAGTAATGCACTTGCATGGCACATTATAAATACTCTCTCATTTTAATAAAAGGTGGCCTAATTTCAGTTCAATATCTTCATCTTTTACTTCTTCAGTTTGAAACTCTTCTGAGCAGTCGGATGCTTCTAGACACTTAGATGCCTCAGGACAATGTGCTTGAGCAAGATCATCAGTTATGTTTGACAGATCTTCATACTTATGTAAAATTTGCTCTCTAAAGTCACTTGAAGAATGTGCTGCATGTTGTCGGGATCTGTGTGATGCATATGTTCCATACAGATTTGTGTTAAAATTACAATCTCTAAAGACACATTTCACAGTTTCATTTTTTCTAAGAAAAACACCAAGATGCTGGAAGTAATCCTTTTCAGTAGAGAAACAAAAAGTGCAAAGTTCACAATTGAAGCCAAGGACTTCTACTGTTGATTTGTTGGGTGGATGTTTCCTTGACAAATGTGATCTGAGGGCACTCCAGGTTTTAAAAGAGCAGGGGCAATCATTATGTAAACATGGGACAAATTCACTGTGGTCATGGCTTAACCTGTAGTGCCTCAAAAGTTAATTCGCTTCAGGGGCAACAAAAGCATAGCTTTTGCAAATCCATTCCATCTCAATGAAACAATAAATCAGGCTGTTCTCTGTGGAGGTTCAGGTGTGACTCTGCTGGGAGATATTGACAGGTTCTGGTCACAAGCTCAACATCTATTTGGTGACATTCTATAAAAACCATAACACATTTGCAGCTGGTCAATCCTTTTAAACAGTGACAATCTTACAATACTGGTTAAGCAATGTCCACAGTGCATTTTCCATTTTTACATTCTGTTAGTCAATGCTTTTTCAAAAACTGACCTTAAATTAGGCCATTGTTGCATCCTAACACCTGACACCATCAGGTAAACACTGTCATGGGTGTGTAAACTATTGATTATGACCATAAATATAATATCAGTTAATTGTTATTATTATTACTAAAAAAAGAGCACACACCAATTATAAATGGTTTCTCTTGACCGTATTAAAACAGGTCTCCTGTATAAGCACTTATAATTTGTAAAACGTGGACAATATTTAACAATTTTCTTTCTCAGGATGAGTAAACTCATTTTATAGCCTCGCGGCTACCCAGTCTTACTTGTGAATGGTATCTTCAAATCACACGAAAACAACCAGTATTTTCTTTGTTCTAAAACAACACAAAAACTAGATAATATTTATCGTTTGAGCAACTACATCACTAATTTCTTTCTTACCTGCTGACCTGACACCGTGATCAGTGATGATGGTGAAAACGGTGTGGCGTGGTCCTTCGCTTCGCAGAAAAGCCTGGGCAGCGTGGCGCTGAAAAGGCGATAGTCAAATAACTTTTCAAAAACCTGAACATAGTCATATGCGGAGAATTTGAGGCCAATGCGACAACTAGTATGAGATTTGCTGCGGACAGATACTCTCCACAACCAGACGTCCATCCAGGATCATATTGCCAACATTAGCTTCAAAATACACTAACAAAATACATTTTGTAGCCTAGCACCACCTTATCACATGTTAACGTTAAGCTGTCCATAGCCACTAGCGAATGTTATATTCAAATAACATGAAAACACGATATTTTTTCTTAAACTTCCGAAAAACAATCCAAAACGTAAACTATATGACTAACTATACTGAATTCCTGAATTAGTCCAATCACTCTTACCTTAATGTTAGCTCGGCATGGTCCTTCACAACAGAATGTGATGTAGTGATTGAAAAACGTAAATCTAATAACACGTTTTCTAAAACGTGATAATCATTGATAGCACGAAAGGTCTTTGAACATTTTAGCAAAACTTTACCAACATCATTTTAAACTTCAAGTTCTTAGTGGACCGTGGCGTGGCGTGGCGTGGCGCTCCTTTTAGCCAAGGTGTGGCGCCCTTTAGACGGCAATTAACAAAACAGAGTAAATTAAACAAAATAATGGTTGTTGTGTGGGTGTACGTAAAAATGTTTCTTGGGAATACATACATACTTCCCCTTAAGGTAGTGATGCACAATGTCTTGTATTTCGAACAAACCAGTTTGACTTAAAAACAAGATATATTCTTGTAAAGATAAAAATTTATTTTTAATTGTTGACAACACACATTTAATTATGTTATATTTACAACTGCCCAGATTTATTTTTTTCAGTGTAGGCACTCCACTCCCTGCAATAAAGGACATAAAGCACACGCTGTCTCAGGATAACTAAGAACATCATGAAGGACCCCAGCCACCCTGCACTGCCACTTTTCCATCCAGCAGGAGACTCAGGACCATACACACACGCACGACATGATTGAGGAACAGTTTTTACCCCAGTGCCATCAGACTATTCAACACAAAGTAACTGTGTTCCTCTCTGTTTGTGCAATACATCTTTATTGTAGCACACAGTAATTCACACTGCACTGACACTTTACACTGCACTTTTCACCTTACACACCACTGTCACTTTAAATTATGCAACTCAACCCATAACCAGTTATTGTCACAGCACTGCTTTGTCTTTCTTGCCTTTCATGTCTTTTATGTCTTTTATGTCTTTATGTTCTAACTGTGAAGAGGGTGTTCAAGTAAGCATTCCCTTGTGCTCTGTACACTGTACTCTGTACATGACTACTCAACTTCAACGAAAGTTCCTGGCAACTTAAAGAAGGAGCTATGGTGCAACAGCTATGAATTTAAACAGGTTCTCTCTCAAGAACAACCTAACCTCTGCCCAGTGGAGACTGCTTCAGAGGCTCTTGAGTAGGAGATCAGGACCCTCAGGGAAGAGATTAAAAAGTCTTCCGAAGCCAGTAAAGATCTTGAGACCCAAGTCAACGCTTTAAATAAGGAGAACACCAGGCTGCGCAAAAAGCAGTTAAAGGTAACCATCTCTTTTACATTAAAATAGCAGTCTTTTAGATTGTATAAATCACTGTCTCCTTATTTTTGGTGTTATTCTTAAAGATATAGGCATATCTGTGTCTACATTTTAGGGGAAATCTACACATGTAGTATAGGTTTTCCTGTAGGAACAAAAATTAACCTAGGGCTAAACACCAGAGCAGAGTTTGCTTCCCAATGAGGCAAAATTGGTCTGGCAGAGACCCTGTAATGCCTTCAGAACCCCTCACAAACACATTTTGCTATACTTTGAGATACCAAGGAGGTGAATTTTGTTTTTTACATGTTATGTAGTTACAACTTGTACAACAGGAGTCCTGTTGTAGTAAATTTGGTGGGCCATTTTTCCAGAAATTCCATTCTTCAGAAATTCACTTTTAGCGGCAGTGAAGACCCTCATTGTGAATAAGAGAAGAGTGCTCAAATCTCCCAAATAAGTACATTTTTGTAATTAAAAACATTCTGTCATTGGTGAATTTCTTTGTTTTTATTCGTTTGACTTTACTTATTGTCAGAGGAGACCGAGTTAACTGGCTCCCGTGATTTACCTCGGGGTAACCAGGGACAAGGCAGGCAGGCAGGCATCCATGGCAGTCAGGCTCTTTATTAAACAGGAAACGTGAAAACAGGAACAGAAAGAAACCTGGCTCAAGGGCCGCTACAGACATGAACATGAAAACAGAATAAAGGCATGTGAGGCGATGGACAGATGTCTGTGGTCTACACAGACAGAACTTCAATACAGACAATAATCAGTGAAGAAAAGCATGAAGAAAGCAGGTGAAAAATGTGACACGTGAACACAAACAGACATGGCAGTCAAAATAAAAGTTCTCAAAAACAACTGACCGAACAGCAAGGGCCATCCCTCACGCCCTGTGCCATACTCCGGCACGTAGGTCCTTCCGTAGGCCTCGCCCTGGCTCTCGTCAGGCATTCCGACGCCGGTAGGCCAGAGGCCCTCTCCGCAGGTCTCGTCCCGGCTCTCGCCGAGCCATGCCTTGCAGTCTGGGCCGAGCCCCTCCTCACGGGCCTTGTTCTTGCACTCCTCATGCTCTGCGTCTCCCTCCGGGCTGTAGGCCCCTCCGTGGGCCTTCCCCAGGCTCTCCCCCGGCTCGGTCGAGCCTGTCAGCTGCAGGTCTCCGCTAGTGGGCCTCTCTCTGTCGTCTGTCCGACTAGCTGCCTCCCCTACACTCATAAACCCCCACCCACCCATCCCAAACCCAGTACGCCCCCAAAAAAAACCCGGGGCAATCTTCCCTCCTCTGGAGGCGATGGTCCACCATCGCCAGGCACCTCTAGCCTCTCAGCTAAGCTAACGGCTACGGCTAACCCCACTAGGAACCTGGCTAACCAGGCTAGCCCTTGGTCTACACTACTTACGGGGGTGTACTGGCGGGAGTCTCATTGGAACAGGGTAGGGGGATCAGGGGTTCTCCCAGCTCGCCCTGACCTATTTCTAAGGGGCCTAGGAGGTCCTGCTGTTCCCTCACCTCACGGTCTCCCCTGGTCCATTAGCTGCTGTGCTATCAGGCCCTAGTCTGCTCATTGGGGTTTACACCTGGGTGCTGGCATGGATGGCTGCTCTGGGAAAAGCCACCCTCTCTGGTGGCTCGGGGAAAGCCACCCTCTCTGGTGACTCGGGAAAGGCCACCCTCTCTGGTGGCTCAGGAAAGGCCACCCTTTCTGGCGGCTCGGGAGAAGCCACCCTCTCAGGTGGCTTGGGAAAAGCCACCCTCTCTGGCGGCTCGGGAGAATCCACCCTCTCTGGCGGCTCAGGAGAAGCCACCCTCTCTGGCGGCACGGGAAAAGCCACCCTCTCTGGCGGTTCGGGGAAAGCCACCCTCTCTGGTGGCTCGGGAAAGGCCACCCTCTCTGGTGGCTCGGGAAAGGCCACCCTTTCTGGCGGCTCGGGAGAAGCCACCCTCTCCGGCGGCTTGGTGACCTCGCCCTCTGGTGGCTTGGCAAAGATCGCTCTGACGGGCGGCTTGGTTGTCCTGTGGGGATCTGCTGCTCCCCCACATTCGCTCCGCCCTTCAGCCCTGCTTTCGTGGGCAGGGGGCGAGCCTCTGGAGGCGTGTTGGGGTCGAGCCGGAGCGGTGGTGACCTGGAGCGGTGGCGAGCCGGAGCGGTGGCAAGCCAGAGGAAGCCTCAGGCTCTCTGGGCAGATGGGGACCGGGTGGACGACGGATCCGACGTGGACCTCCACGTCTCCGCCTACGCTGAGCTGAGAGAACCTACCCAGGAGCTCATCCGCAGCTGAGTCGGAGATGTAGGGGTCCACGAAACGCTCCGGATCTATGATAGTGGATCCATCGATCCACCTGTACCACAGAGAGCACTGTTCCCCCTCACTGTCCTCCGACTGTCCACCGTTCAACATCATGCAGATCGACCACCGATGCTCCATCGGCTCCTCTGCGAGACTGGTTCCGCTGTCCTCACTCCAGCTGAACCGGTCCGGCAAGGCTACGTTTTCCACCCCTAGCACCAGGGTATTCAGGGTGTCGTTCCAACTGAGGACTTCGTAGCCCCCTGTGCCTCTTTGTGTTTGTTGATGATCTGTCCATCTGTCACGGGTGACGGGGGAACCCGCTTCCATGATTTACCTCGGGGGAACCAGGGACAAGGCAGACAGGCATCCGTGGCAGTCAGGCTCTTTATTAAACAGGAAACGTGAAAACAGGAACAGAAAGAAACCTGGCTCAAGGCATGAACATGAAAACAGAATAAAGGCATGTGAGGCGATGGACAGATGTCTGTGGTCTACACAGACAGAACTTAAATACAGACAATGATCAGTGAAGAAACACAAAGCAGGTGATAAATGTGACACGTGAACACAGACAGACATGGCAGTCAAAATAAAAGTCCTCAAAAACAACCGATAAGCAGTGGCCCCTACCGGCCACTGACCGAACCGTTACACTTATCAGTTTATTCGTGTTGGTCTTTACTTATTACAGTTATTTAGGTGCAACTAGGGATTGATGACTCCACTATTGAGTGTCTGCCCATTGAGCACAACCCACAGTGAAAGGAATGGCCCGCACCCTCCTTCTGGGCCTGTTCAGCATTGATGTCCTACCTGACAAGAAGGGTCAACACGATCGATCCGTCTGCAGAGAGACATCAGCCACTGCTTAAAGCTTTACTTGGTAAAATTATAAGGATTTATTTTTAATGGATTAATACATTTTACAAAGTTATTGTGAATGGTAACAATTTCCCATAATGACAGCAAAATGCTGAATTGTAGAAGTTCTTGCAAATTAATAAAAAAACTGCTGTGTTTAATGAAATTGTTTGGACATGCTTTGGAAAGCCACACAACTTTCTGTATTAGGCCTTACAGTAAAAAAGTGAATGGGACAACCAGGAAGATATTTAGAACTGGGTGTACGGCTAAATTCAGCAGTCAGCCATTACGTTAGCCCTCCAAAAATACAGGCTTTTGGGACACTGCTATATAGCCCGTATTGGTTGAGGACTAATATGAAAAATGCACTGAATTACCAGTATTGGGATCCACTTCATCTTTCCTTGTGCAACAATAAGAGGCTAACATTGTCTTTTTTTTAAATTATCTTTTACAGATGCAGTTGTTCAGCAACACCCAGGGATGAATATTCCAGACGAATGGCCATAAACCTCATCCCGTTAATGAATGAAAGAACTATATTGATGTATTATTCAATACATTATTATTAGATAATTTCATATTTACCATGTACCAATATATAATATGAATATGATATGAATCAATATATTTTCCAAAACATTTAAGACAGTCAGATTATCTGATATCATTTAATGATATGTATATACAGTATATGTATAAATAAATATATATAATAATTGCATTATTTTTGCATTATTTTCATATATTTTAATATTTCCTAGTTCGTGTATTTAAATATTGCTTACATATATAATATATTATAGATCTATATATATATATATCAACATATATTACTATACACAATTCACAATAAATGAATACACAAATATATGGTCATATAATATACTGAGAAATATACTTTTGTTGCGTATGTGTGTGTGTATATATATACTGCTCAAAAAATAAACGCTTAAACGACACAATATAACTTTAAGTCAATCACACACCTGTGAAATCAAGCTGTCCACTGACAAAAGAGAGAGAGCAACAGAGAGAGCGAGACAGGTTTAAAACAGGCGCGATCCAGAAAAGTCACGAACCAGAGAGAGAGACAGACAGACAGACAGACAGAGAGAAAGAGAGTAAATCCACGCTAAAATGGTGAAGGTGAAAGTCATCATAGCTTGCATGGCGTAGACCCAGCTCCCAAACCAACTTTGTGAATAGATTAACGGTATTTTTTTTTTTTATCGCGCGCAATAAGTGTCTCACATTGACGCAGCATGTTAAAGCCGATAATGGCCCACCACTACTTTTTATTCAAAACCAGAAAACGGCAGAATGTCTGAACAAAGCCAACTCATGTGACAAGATGCATGTAAAAAGTCAGTGGAAGGACCAAGTACAAAAGTAACACTTTTATACAAACATAAATAGGAACCAATGGAATAACTAATCCCACTTTAAATACCCGGCCAGCTGTGGACATTTACTTACAAGCCCCCTTACTCCTGTGTCAAAATAAAGGCCCCAAATTTAAACTTATTCAATAGCGGCCGCCAGCCGGTAACGTCACATGTGGTGTTACCACTATTTTAGTGGCCCCTAATTTCATAGTTCAAAATTCAGGACAATTCAGAATCTTCAGTCTCGTCAGTCCAGTTGCAGCCTTATTCTCCACTTTCATCCAAACAGTCATTTCAAAATTCACCCTACACATTTAATTCCCAGTTTACCCACATTAAAACTATTTTTAGATTGAGACAACCGACCGTATTTTTGTTTCGTAAATGAGTTTTGAGAGTGTGTTTTACTGGGAATGGCATGTAGTGCATTATATGGGCATTATATGCCCTCGTGAACCTAATGATCTCTCTTTGTTTCTATGATTACACATTTTTCTTTTGTCCTTCTTTTTTCTTTTCTCTCTTACTGTTCTCCCACTCAGAGAACTTGACTTTGCTATGGTACTTTAGGTAAAATGCTGTTGCAGTTGTACTGATATTTAAAATAAAAACTGAAAAGAGTTCTTTACTTAAAGCTTTTAAAACCAGTGGTACGTGAGACAAAAGTACAGCAGCAATGGAGCATGAGTGGCCTAGGTTTATGTTTACGTTTACGTTTACGGTATTTAGCAGACGCTCTTATCCAGAGCAACGTACATCAGTGCATCAGTCCTAGGTCTGCAGGGGAGAAAAAAATAATCCTTGGTGTGAATTCTACTAAACATGAATACATACATTTGGTAATTGGACTTAATGTCACAAAACAATTTTATTTGATATATACATAATCAGTGTTTCCACTCATGAACCATCGGAAATGCTAATAAACTATTTTGGTGGGAGGATCAGACCCCTCTACACCAGGCCTATTCAACAAGACAATCTGGCGCTTTTGAAAATTTTTATGGCTTGCAAGACTGCCAGTAAATTTACATTATTTATCAGACGCTTTTATCCAAAGTGACTTCCATTTCCTAACTACAGGGGGCAGTCTCCCTGGAGCAACTTGGATTTAAGGGTCTTGCTCAGGGACCCAGTGGTGGTGTGCTGGAGGTAGGATTCGCACCCATGACCTCTTGGTCTAGAGGCAAGTATCCTACCCACTACGCCACCGCCACCCCGTTAACACATTGTTCCAATAACAATAAACAATAAATATGATATATTTTCTACATATTTATCTATTTTATATTGTTTCTGAATATGTATCATAGGGGAACCCTCAGGGGTTTTGAGCTCAGCCTGTTCTGCAGAACTATTACTTCCTCATTAAGTTTTCTTTGGAAATAGCATCCCAGTGGTCAGGAATGCTCTTCCTGGAGATCTACTTTCCTGCAAAGTGTAGCTCTAACCTAACATGCTGCTTCTTCTACCTAAATCTGATCCAGCCAATCAGGGACATTTGGGGATGTTTATTAGCAGGAGAAGAAGAGACAGATTGTGATCAGAACTCCAAAGGAAGGTAGATCTCCAGGGCTGGATTCTGGACTCCAGGGATTTCTGGAAGTTCTAGACATGACTGTGAATACAAGCCACATCCTGACTAGTGCATGGCTGTCGGCTCTGTGCTAGGAACCCTTGTTAAAGGAATTACTCCAAAAGTTTCCGGCTATCCATCCATAACCAAGGTCACGGAGTGAATAATAAATCAAGAGAGTGTTTCTCTAAGTCTCTATGTCTGATTTGTGAACGCATTACACACGCAACTATGTGAATCGACAGCTTGGGCTCGATGTAAATCAGCCCATTGTCACACACCCGCCTGCTTCTCATCCTCACAACTCAAAGACATTCCCACATTCCGGGTCACCAGACTACTGAGGCGGCCTATTGCTTTCTCCCCCTTTTAAAGGTTGCACCTGCACCTCACAGTATTTAAGTTCGCCAGCCCACCCCGGAAGTCATCCACCCACTCATGTGCTTTGCTCACTTGGGTTGCTAAGTTCCTAGTTTCCTCTGGTGTTCTTAGTGTTGCATGTTTTTATATTTATACCAGTCTCCCTGGCAGCTACTAGTGATTTTATCTTTGCCATATATATTACTATATTTTTTTTATTTACCACACTTTCATTGTAAGATAATATTACAGGTCCAAAGCAAACAATTACAACAGGCTGTACTGCTGCTGCCAGTGAACACAATAATAATGATAACCTTGTACTGACTTGACTGCCTTGACATCCATCCCCACGTAGACTGGAGAGTTTGGGTAAAGCTGATTTTATTGCTGCTGGCACTGAATAGGACCATTAAAACAATTAAAATGTTGGAACCATACCTCTGAGACAACCATTAAACTCCTCTATTTATTTATTGTATGAGCATGTGGATCAACGTACACTCCTTTTGTAAATGCACCATTCATTTGCACTTAGTGCATGACTTAATGGTATATGAAGTCTATATTTTTATTTAAAGATGATGATGATGATGATGATGATGATGATGATTTAAAATGTGCCTACTGACCTTTATCTCATAGTCCACAGTCAGAGTCTCAAGAGTGTGTACCTCTGAGTTCATTGCTCCTGAGGTTAGATATGATCACGTAATCCTTTCAAACACTGGCATTATATAATATTATTTATTTTATTTGCTTTTATTGAGTCACTATACATTGGTTCCATCCAATTTGCATTCATTACTGTAAAATTTTCAGTATTTGAGAAAAAATATTCAAGAATGAGGTCCAAGGTAGGTAGATTTGTTTATATCTGGAAATCAGTTAAGTAACTTAACAAACAGACGAGCCTAAAGGTTCTTTTATGCACGTCCTAATTTTATGCTGACTTGCATTTTGCCCTACTCTGTTGCAGAGCTGCAAGTTGTGTTATAAACCTAGTGGTTGACGTGTCCTGCTTTGAGTTTAATCTTTTAAAGTGGGTCAAGGACAGAAAATGCAACTATTACATTTACATTGCACTGTCAAAGGTTTGAGGTCACTTTGTTTTTCAAAATGTTTCCAATACAAATAAGCATTTTTTTGCAGTGAGGTAACATAGAGACAAATAAGGCTTACAGTATGGCTCATGAACCATGACTATTTGATCTACATTTTCATGTGGGAGTAAATTACAACTATACAGAACTAACAGAGCTAATTCAGTAAATTACAGCTAACAGAGATTCAGTATTTGGGTTCTAGATTTAAAAACAGACATCTGAAGCTTGTAGATGACAGTTTATTTTTGTTTTGAAACCTCGTAACTGATAAGTTAGATATTGTACATTGTATGTAGTAGATTTACAGTGACTCCTTCAGTAAAGAGGCTGGGCATAGAGCTGCTACCAGGCTAACACTCCAATTTATTATCAGTGTCTAGAGTGATCATAATTCTCACTAAATTTGACCCACCCATCATAAATCAAAGCAGCTGGTCTATTCCACTGACGCTTTCTAATCATGTGGCCTGTGTGACTGTATTGCATCCCCTTTTTTCTGTGGAAGAAAAAGTCCTGCTTGGACCATCTTCTATTTTGAGAGTTTGCCCAAAAATAACAACCAAATGAAGAATTGCTTCAGATTTTAAATATTGCTACCGCAGAGATTAAATCCAACAATCAATACTTTTACTAAATAAACTAAAAATTCAAGGGATGTATTTTTATTTCACAGAAACCATTACAGGTCTAGACGGTCCTTGAGATTTGCAACTGGATTTACTTTCTGTAAAAAAGCAAAAGCAAAATTAAATTCCTGAAGAAGACAAAGACGTCCTCATTGGTGGACTATGTATGTCCACAGTCTGATATTCTGTAAAAGAAAAGCAAAGGTATTTATTAATCACATTGCTGTAGATCTCTCTTTGTGAGGACCAAGATTTGCAGATATGAGGACCACTGTACTGTATGTTTAACAAAAATATGGCTTTTTCATCCCCAAACATAGGCACACACACAAAAACCCTATATAACACACCTCAGGTGACCTTGTGTTCCTTTTAAAGGAATGTGGACAGTGAGTTAAGCTTTGTGGGAGTGTGCATAGGCTTCTGTTCACATCACCAACCTAAACATCTCCAAACAGTGTGCCTGGCCACTGCTGAATGAGCTTAATGAGGTAAATCCCTTGTTAGGGAAACTTCTGCGTGATGAGAGTAGAGGACTGAGAGTGACTTCAGAAGCAAAACATGGCAGAGCTTTTTTTATTCGAAAGGCCTGTTAGACTGATGGAAGCCGGCCCAGCCAGAGAAAACAAATTAATCAAAGCTAAGTCATGTAGGGTCACCGCCAAAGCCCACAATCATAGAGACAGACAGACACATTCATACACACTGGAGGTATTAATATCTTTAGGAGGACTATCAGACTGCATCCATTAAAAGGGTTCTTAGAAGCAATGATGCAGAACCACTTTTGTTTTCCTACACCACCTTTCAGTGGATGAAGAACCATTTTTTGTAAATGAGATTTTGAATGTGAAGAACCTTTTTAATTAAAATAAAAAGCTCCACATAATGTATTTGAGGGTGTAAAAAAACCTACAAATATATTTTTCTGCCTTGAGGACACATGGCCTGGCTAGAGCAACATTTATCAGAAAAACAAAAAGATATTATGCCATCAAATCATACTTTTGCTTTTCTTCGCCCCAGTACCCTCTCATGAGGCCAGGAGGCGGTTGCCATATAAGGTAAGGTAAACTGAAAAAGATGTCCTTGTTTAACTCAAAGAGACATCTGAGGACTGAAACACATCAACACCCACATACACCCCCCCTAACACCCCCCCCTCCCCACCCACCCACCCACCCACACACACACAAAAGGGCAGTTCATGAAATGTTGTTAGGACACTCTGTTTACAGGAGTTTTCTTTTTAGTTTTTATTTGTTTCTTTTTACTTTGAAATGTTAGTATACCTTCGCACCCGTTCTTATTTTCCAGCACTTGTTCTCAGTATCCAACTTTTGGTTATGCTGTTTTGTTTTGTAGCTATGTATGTTTATTTCGAAATAAAAAATAAATGACAAGTACATTATGATTGGACATGTGCGTGTGGGTGTCGGCTTATTAAGCTTCATACCGTCACTCTTGCTTTTCAGGATAATATAAAGCATTCCTAATGTGAAATTACACCAACTTTCTTCAAAAGTGAATCCTGAGGTGTGAACAAAGCTTTTCAGAGTGGTTTCATGTCAAATCTTCCATTGAATGTGCCAAATGTACCTGTGGTGATAGGATCCAGATGTCTGAAGAAGCTTTAATGCCTCTAAATGCTACCTCTCAGAAAGTTATTAAATGAAATATTTGTGGAAAAAGCTGCCTGACGTCTGATATCGATAGGTTTGAGATTGTATTTTTGTAAGCATGTGCAGCGCCGAGGCATGCATGCAGGAAAAAAGAAAAAGGGTTATATTTGGGTTGCCCACACTGTGACCCATAAATGCTAAATGCTATAAACATAAACCCCTTAACCACTACTGTAAAGATAGTCTGAGCTGCTATGTTGCTCTTGCATTGGCCTTTTTACATTAAATCACGCTGAATTAGGTTGAATAATAAAAATGTTTCCTTTCATTTTTCATGTACAGTTTTTTTCTGATCGCTTAAACACTAAAAGAAAAAGTTCCCCACTTTTGGCCGAACGTTACACTCAGTTGGCAAAACATCAGCCCAGATTTACACAACACTAAGCAAACTGTCAGCTTCACACTTCTTGCAAAACATCACACACAGCAATTTAAACACACTTTCAAATGACCACATCCATGAACCAATTGGTTAAACACAACCACAAGGTGTACAAACTCTTAGGCGCTTAATAATAAACACACCAATCAGATTTAGGTACTATAAAGGGGAACAGGTGAGTTAATCTGTTATTCACAATCAGGGAGGACATGAAAGGAAGGAGAAGAGTGAGAATGAGAAGAATGAGAGTGAGGCATCTATGGTGGAGAAGCAGGTGGATGCAGAAGCAGAGGCCATGGAGGAGCACAAGGCAGAGGTTAAGGAAGAGGTCGAGGTAGAGGTAGACTTGCTGGAGGGAGAGGATGAAGAAGAAGACCAAATTTTTCCAGCGAAATTTGTGAAACCCTTGTCAGCCCTTGACTTTGACAGAGGCTGGACTTAGAATCCTACCAAGCCTCAGCAGACATACAGTGGCATCCTGCATCAGAACTTTCCGGTCTTCATGCGTCATCATGTGATATTTTACTGTATAGCCTTTCACCACCATGCTAACGTATGTCCTTACAATACAGCTCTCATTCTGTCATTTTAAGAACAAGACAATAATATTGTTAGTGCCACTATACCCACCTAATATTCCTAAACCCAATAGAAGAGTTTTTCTCAGCATGACGGTGGAAGGTTTATGATCTACAGTCATATGTTCATGCACCTCTCATTCAAGCAATTTTGGACGCTTGTAATCAGACTGATGTTGTATTTATTCAAGAATGGATCCAACATTCTAGAAGATTTTTCCATCAATATCTTGCCTATGAAAACATAGCCTGTGATGTTGTTGAAGCTGTAAGGACAGATGCAATGGGATGTTTCATTTTTAATCTCTCTTTTTGCATGCACTTTTTTCATTAGGAAACTAAACAAGCTAAACGTGATTTAGTAATGCAGTAGTGGCTATCTCATTCAAAATGAGTTAGCTAATAATGTGCATGTGTGTACAATATGACAACAAAACATTGCTTTTATAAAAGAAATGTAGAGTTTTGCAAAGATTCTGATATGTTCTGCTACTTGGGTGTAGTGTTGTGCTAATTGTGTGAAGTGTTTTGAAAATATGGGCCCCATTTTGAAAACTGTGCTGAAGCATTTGAAAAAAATATAATAGTAAGGAACTGTTTTGACAGCAATGATATGCTAGAAACATGTTATTGAAGATAATAGTGCAGAATTATAATATTGCCCATGCAGGGTCAGGCAAAAGCCTTGCATGTGTGTCAATCATTTCTTCCTCTATGCTGGACAAGACATGCTCACATTCAGCAAAAGGCAAGAAATCATAACATGTTTGATACCAAAAGACGCATTGAGACTGAATGAATGACCACCACACAATAATGTGTACTTTGAAAGTGATGTGTGTGTATGTGTTTGTGTGTATGTTTGTGTGTTTGTGTGTGTTGTGTGTGTTTGGCTGTTTATGTATATAAATGAGTGTTGGCTATGCCGGGATTTTAACATCAGTCAAATAAACACATCTCGTCTGGCTACTTCCATGCTAGCTGGAGAAAGGAGCCAGAGGAAGCCATACACAATGGATGCCTGTGCATGGGAGTGCGCATGAGAAGTGTTTCCCACACACACACACACACACACACACACACACACACACACACACACACACACACACTCACACATACACAAAACATGACTGATTTCTATTCCTTACGACGGTGTTGCTGTAAAGATTTTGATGAGCGCGAGGGCGATCAACAGCAGTCGCTGTGTGATGACATGCTAATGCACGAATGATGACAGCGCCGTTCCTGTAATCAATCAAAGCAAGTGACAGGTGTCAGATAAGGTGATGCTTATTATATATGCACAGTGAGCCTGTATAGCTCAGGATTAAAGGGGCAGGTAAGAATAGATGGAAACGCACGCTGAGATGAGGAATCAGCCACAGTACAGTTGCTTCCTCAACATGTGTGCATGTGTGTGTATGTGTATGTGTATGTTATTTTTGGCTTCCCCAATTAAGCTCTTCATGTGTTACAGTAAGAATGTGCGTGTGAATGTAGGGGGCCGGTTTTTAAGATGGACTAATCACATTAGCGTCCCATCCTCAGCCATGCCTAACTCTAAAGACCATCTCCAGTCAGGAGTCATTCTTTGGACAGATGGGAATGGGAAAAATGTTGCACAAAAAATGTTAAGCTTCTGCACTCACTAGGGTTATATACTCTTCAAGCTTTACCTTACTTGACCTTATGCTAAAGGCACCATCAAAAGAACACTATGTAACACCTTCGCAATTAAACAAGCCCCTGATTTGCTCATTTAAGGTCAGTCCTCTAGCTGGTGTAGTAGATGCATGTATGTGTAGTACAGTACAGATGTCTGGAACGACATAGAATGTGCCACGAAACCTGTAGTAATTAGTTATCATGGCAGAAAATATATGTGTACAATACAAATGCAGTTTTTTTCTGAGGGTTTAAGCACAGTTTTTGTAACTATTGGCTATTTTTCCAAAACTCTACACACAAAAAACCTTATACCATATCAGCCAAACTATGTTGAAGAAACTATGTCTCTTGAAAATAAATCTTGCTTAACTCTTCAAACCTTTGTAAAAGTGGTATTTTTGTATCAAACAGTTAACACAAACCCTTGATGGGGATGATGGTCACAGACCTTTCAGCGCCAGCCAGAGAAGAACTCTTCATTCGGATTCCAGAATGGATAGTAAGGGTGGAGTGATCTGTAAACCAGTTGCGGACCAAAGCAGCCCTGTGGAAACTAACGTTGTCCCATATGATGATGTACCTGGTCTGCTCTGGTCATTAGTGAACATTAGTGAGTATTTAATGTAGGAATGTAAAAATGTCCAGGAATGTAGTAATGTGTGCAGTGTTATATGGACCCAGGGTTGCATTAAGGTGAACAACACCATTTTGACTTATAGCTGCACACATACCACCACGTTGTCCTGATTATGGCACGGTGTCCAATAATGTTCCTGCCATGTCTCCTCATTTAGGTTTAGGTTAAATCCTGCCTCATCCGCAAAAATCAGCTCATGACCCATGGCATCTGCCTCTAGCTCCATCACTCTCTTTCTTTCAAAAGGGACTCTGTAAATTTGTTTAATCCTGATTCTGTGGCGTGCCAGTGCACAAGATAATACAGAGATGCTCACATTGTTTGTTTTGGAAGGTGGTGTCATCCTCTAGTATGCGCTGCTCTATTTCTCATAGCCTAATGGAATTATTTGTGATCACCATTGACTATATGGGTCTCAGTGTGCTTATTGAATCTACCTGCTGCTGTGTCTTTCTGGTAATATAGCTTATATTATTAGTGTGTGTTTTTAACTGTACTGCTAATTTCTGCATCTAAACTGTCTTTTTGAGTGCTTTTACTGTGAGGTTTCAGCCAAAAGGCTCAGCTGGTTTCAGTCAGCTGCAAGTGGTGGGTGTGGCTTCTGTGGTGCTTG
>JBBPDB010000153.1:9936156-9958380 GCA_037974465.1 Brachypetersius altus | reverse complement strand
TCTCTCTCTCTCTCTCTCTCTCTCTCTCTCTCTCTCTCTCTCTCTCTCTCTCTCTCTCTCTCTCTCTCCGTCTGTCTTTCATATTGTACCTTCCCAATTCATGATTATGTTCTGTCTTGTCTATTTATAAAGCTGCCTGAGGGCAGTTCCATTTGAGTGTGTGTATGCGTGTGGGTGCTCTTATCATGGTAATCGCAAATGGAGCTGGACACTAACTTTAGCTCGGTATTTGGGGGAACCAGGCTCCGTTTTCTGCAGTGCCTTTGACCTGATCTGTGTTTGTACTGGTCGGGCACAGGAATGCCCCCCTCCTCCCCTTGCCCGAGTGAGCCGCCTCTCTGGCACCACCCCCTGCACTTTTTTTTTCAGCTTTTGCACTTTTACACACATATAAACGATTGTATCTGAACATTCATGCCTGAGTGTAACATCTTTTGCATCAGTCTGTCTCTCAGGGATATCGCCTGTGCATAATATAGTCCTTAAACACAGATAAGTGTGTCAAAATCTCTATTTATTATAAGAACTGAAGTGTCACGTATTACATAATCTGACCAGATTGTTTCCAGTTTTTTTCTTGGTGATCCACATTCTCCTGTAATCTGCCCCAAAGATTTCTGTGGGCAGAATGCCTCCTCTTGATCATTAAATCAAAGCACTTACATCATTTCGCCGTCCATTCAAACAGAGACCCGAAGGCATAGGTAAATTAAAATAGTGTTTATTTTTATTTTTTAAAAAAGACATTAAATACAAATTATATTTGAACAAAAAAAAATCCTTTCTTGAAGAAAGGCACAGCTGTGTAATATCTAGTTTAGTAAAATGAAAAGCTTTTTTAAAGAATCATAAAATTCTTTTAAATGATAGAAAAAATAATAATAATAAAATTACCCGTGAACGGAGAGATCCTTAAAAGTGACTTGCGGCGAGAAGTGGCCCTGGCATTGCACAACAGATTGTGGGTTGCAAGTTTTAATTTTTTTTTCTCAGCTTTTCCCTAGCTTTGATATTAGTCTAGCTGTAGCTTTAAATGTTAGCTTAGCATCAGCTTAACTTCAACATTCACTTTGCTTTAGCTTAATCTTAACAAACGATGTAAATATTTAGCTTAGACCTAACTTTAGCTAAGCCAAAGGTTAACTCCAGATCTGCTTAGCTAAAATTGATTTTAGATGTAGTAGTGTAAGCTAAGAGGAAGACCTAAGGAACCTGAAGATGTTTCAGGTTTCGACCGAGGTTTCGACCAAGGGCAGAACCATTTCTTAACTAATCGCTGAGACTTTGCACACTGCACTGTAAGATCGAAACACTTTAGTGATTATATTCCCAAAAACATGTCGACTTCTATCTATTCACCGCTGTGCAATCAACGAGTCACTTAATTCTCAAAAGAACGAAAATGTTTGGATCAGCTTATATCTCTTTCTTAGATAAATAACTTTGATCTTTTAAAGTAATGTTCACATGCCTCTTCAGACACATAGCTGGCCAGAAATAAAATATATATTCATATAATAAAAAACAAAAAAAATGACACACAAGTTAAAAGGAAGGAGGGCCAATAGCTAAGCATAGGTTTATGCTCTTCCCCCAAAATCAAGTCATGAAAAACAGAAAGGATGTAGCACCAACATTTCTAAAGTCTTTAGTTTGTTTTGTATGTTGTATGTTTTGTGTGTTTAAGATGGTGTTTTTCTTTTGGGTGGGGGCTAAGGTGGGTATGGGGTGGGGGGTGGTTAAGGGGGTCAAGCTTTTGGCCAATTCTGTGCTACTGAGCTACTGGGTGGGTAACCTCTCCGGCACCCTCCACTTTTCAAGTCTTTTCTCAGGAGGTCAGACAGAGACAGAATGAGACGGGATTTCCTTCCGGTAACATAATAACACAAGCTATCCAACAGGGCCGCCGTGCTGAGTTGTAGCTTTGTTTGGGTTAAGAAAGCTGGATAATATTTAAATAGACATGGTACTACCCCTAATCATTATCCGTCACATTTCGGCACCGGAGCGGTTAAGGCCTTGATTTGAAGAAATAAAGAAGAAGAACAAGAAGAAAAACACATGCCAGTGATTACTGTCAAGCTTCAGAGTCGTACACATGGAAGATATTGTTGCATTTCCGTTACTTTTGAATTCGCACAAAAGATGTTGCAAATATATGTCAAAAATACATGTGTCTGTTAAAATAAGATGGTATTTTCAGCATTGGGAGCATACCATTAAGTGCTCTGTCAGATATATGAGTGCCATGAAGATCTGTATATATCCATCTGGACTCCATTCGAATGCATGCTGCAGGCTACAGCTTTGATATCTTACATACTCTCCTCCTTCCAGCTCAACAGGAAAACAGACATCAGAAAGACATGTAGTAAATTTCCCAATTGCTTAACATGGACGTCAGTCAGCTGATGGATGTACAGTAAGTGAATACAGATGGACGTACAGTAAACAAGAGAAACAAAATGCTGCATTGAAATGTCTTTTAAAAATAAAAACAAGTCCATTCAATATGACTTAAAGGGTCCTTATATGGCATGAATTGTAGGAATTCTGTAATGTACTGAAATGAAGGTGTTATCTCCTTCTGAGACATGGCCACTGTAATAGATTGGGCTAGTTGTTTGGTGAAGGGCCAAAGTGCATCAAGTGCTTGTGCTTCAGATGGAGCCAATGGCAGGAGTGGCCCAGCACTACTGAGGGTGCCCGATTCAAACGCTCCTACACCAGAAGGGTGGACATGGGAAGTCTTTAGGGGCTACGACAGAGACAGTGATAGTCATGGCAGTGATTTAAAGAAGGCTCTTCATTTTACAGAAAAGAGAGAGGGCCAGCCGCACACTCTTAGATACGGCATGTACGACAAACAAAAGCTCCTGCACATATACAAACACAGTGTTAATGAAAGGTAATTTATAAACGCAGAGTGTTTGTCTTTTGCTAGTGTCTCTCCGGTGCCCTCTTGGTGTAGAATCCAAACAGGAAAAACAGAATAGTGCAGATCATCTCTCCTCCCCGCCGGCCCCCTCTCTCTTCACTACCCTGATGTGTAAAAGTGACCTGGTCTGATGAGTCCCTGCTCCAGCGCATAGGTGGGGTGCTAAGCAATAGGGCAGCACCTTTAAAAATCTCCCCTCCCCCATTTCACTGTGGGTTCATACCATTCAGGGGGGATGTTCCTCTCTCCCTCTCTCTTTCTCTCTCTCTCTTTCTCCCTCCCTCTATCCCCCTATCTCTCGGTCTGGGTTCCTCCTTTATTTTCTATGTAACAGTGGACTTGGCCATGGTCTTTTCTTTCGTAGCCTGGCAGAGCCTGTCCATACTTGTCCACACACCAGCAGTAACCTCTTTTACGGCCCTTGGATGCACGACACTACAAAGGAAAGAAGGAGGGGAGGGAGGCAGATGAACATATTATTTCAGAGATGTGTTCATAAAGAAAGCTGCTCCAAATGGAGAGAGAGACAGGGGCAAAACACACATTTCTACTAGCATATCTCACCCAGGTGATACAGAGTAACACCAACACTAGAATCCTGAGTGGGGGGGGGAGTGGGTAGAAAGAGAGAGAGAGAGAGAGAGAGAGAGAGAGAAAGAGAGAAAGAGAGAAACACAAACCATATAAAACTGTCAACACTGAAATGCAAAAATGGGGTTATTAATTACGTTCATCATTTTCTTTCCCCAAAAACATCAGAGATGGTTGAGAAAGTTTACACATAAAGTATTTAAACTATTTCCTGCTCTTTTCTTTGGCTGTGAGTCAGAAACACGTGCAAATCAAACATCACGTCTGGGGAAGAATGCATTGTTGCTATTGACTCAGCGGGTATGTGTTTGTGTGCAGGAGTGAGTGAGAGTAAAAAGTGAGACGGAGGCAAATCCTTAACTAAGAAGCTACCTGGGCTTCACTGGGAATAGTCAAGCTTCGGACGATATGAGTCGTTTTAGTTTCATATTAATATAATATAATAAGAAGAAACTTGAATAAGTAATTTCATGACAAATGGATCAAATAGCAATTATCATTATGAGGAAAACAGCAAGATACCATATACTTCATGAAAAAGCTGCTACACAAAGTTACTTTGCCAGGAATGAGGCACATACCTGGAATTTGCGATGGTAACTGTGAGCTCGACAGCCAGAATGCAAGAATGAGTGACAAAAGGTGAGACTGAAGAGAGTGAGTGAGTGTTCTGGTATAAGTATGCTGCCAGTTTGCTTAGGTTTTGTTTCATATTGTCTTGTTTACTATTATTGTATAATGTTTTCAAGTCAGAGAAATGAACAACTTTAGCAACTTTACAGTGGTTACAGAAAAGAATCACAGTCTTCAAAAAATTCACATTTTGTTGCTTTGCAGCCTGAAATGAAGACACACATGCACACTCATGCACAGTATCCAGTTGTCCATAATTAATATTTCACCTTTTCCAATGCACACCATGCTAACTGGTTTCCACCTGTGATAAACTGTAATTGTTTTTGTTCAGTTCAACATGAACTGTGTAGGCACAGGTAAAAAAAATGGATACAAAAGCACTTTAAAGATTTATCAAGCCTTTGGAGCAAAGTAAAGTCCATAATTATGAGCACGTCCCGGCTTAAATCGCCCCTTAAACTGGATGGAAGAGCAAGGACGAAACTGAGGCTACCACTCCCATTGTGTGCATGTGACAACACTATCACAAATGCTCCACAAACGTGGCTTGTATTGTAAGAAAAATCCACTCCTCAAGAAAAAGGCCACACTGAGTTTTATGAAAGCCCAAGTGGAAAAAGGTGTTATGGTTAGATGTCTGGAATACAGCACACCATCCAAAGAACATCACACCTAAAGGAAAGCATGGTGGTGGCAGCATCCTGTTGTGGGGGTGTCTCTCTACAGCAGGGACTGTGCCCTCTGAAGGAAATACAGATTCCATCAAATTCTTCCTGAAAACCTGCTGCCCTCTGCCAGAAAGTTGTCAATGGGATGTAGGTTCACCTTCCATCATGGCCCGAAGGACACAGCAAAACTGACCACACATTGGTTGAAGGAGAAAAGGGTGAATGTCCTTATAACCCACCAATGGTCACCAAACTCAGTCAAGTTCTGAAGTAAAGAAGGCAAATACTGCACAGTTTAAATGTGTAAAGTTGGTAGAGAAGCATCCCAACAGACTCAAGGCACTAATTATATCAAGAGGTGGTTCCACAAAGTGCTGACACAGTACTTTGTGAACGCTTGTTATCACTTGAATGTTACATTGAGTAACACTGCATTGAGTAAACACAGCTGGAACAATTGTTCATTTCAGGCTGCAACAAAACAAAATGCGAATATTTCAAAGGAGGGAATTCCTTTCTATATCTTTTCTATTTCCACTGTATATCATGGAGTGGCCCTGAACCTTTTGGCCAAGACATTTAACCATAGCTAAGGAGTCTTCCAAGACCAGCCAGCAGACTATTCACACCATCTAAGAAGCCTGCTGGCCCAAAGACTAACAGCATGGCTGGTCTGTCTTCCTGGGTCCATAGATTGAGGAACTTTCCACACTGGCTAAGGAGCTTTTTCTTCTAAGTCAGGTAAGGGAATGGCAGACGTTCAAGCATGTTATTAAATAAATTGTGCCTTTGGTGACATTAGCAAGTTCCAGTATCAGTTAAAGAAACAAAGAAAAGTCGAAGGCAAGTTAAAGACACTCAGTTAGAAGTAAAATTGCTCCAGGGAGGAAACCATGGAAGTAACATATCATGCCACTGACAATGGCCTTTCAACAGCTTTGTGATAGCAGTTTGGTGAAGAAAAGAATGCCACAATGAGCGGAGCCTGGCCTGTTTTCAAAGCTGCCTCCTTTTTTATGGACATAGAAGGCCCTGAAAGAATGATATTCTATGTAGCCAAGAATCGTCTAAACAGAGGACTGTAACCGGTTGCAGAAGCTACTGTTTCTCACTGTGTTCTCTCATGGCCGTGACTCCGAGCCACACCTTATGGATTATCACTCACTTTCATTAGTAGCCTCTCCACCTTCATAAAGGAGCCAGTTGCTATATACTCAGCTCTATTTGTGGCTGGGCTATCATAAATGGCTACAGTTAGATTTAGCCAGTACCTTCCTTTCCTTAGCAAGGAAGCTATTCGCCATCTTTCAGGCTCTATTTGTAGCAGTGACATCCAGCATCTTGCAGGGCTACAGCTGGATTTCCCCCAAGCTCCTGAGCCCTCCTTTTGAAGCTAGTTGCTCCCCCTCATCTCTGTCCATAGCTGCAATGTTAAACCATGATACATCCCCAAACCTTTTCCTAGTGGCAGCAAAAAAGTAAACTGATTAACTACCTTAGTTCAAACTTTTTTTCCAGGTACCTGTACTTGATGTGACAAAGATTATGCAAAGGAGCTCACTGAGACCTAGTCCATTGGCCACACAAATTCCCTGGATTATCAGACAGAGTACTAGTGATATAACATAGGTATATAACATGGGTGAGTCTTTATGGATTTTTAGATTGATTTCATCTTTTTGACTATAAAGAACAAATGCATGGAAGAGACTTCATGGTTCATGGTCACAAGGATGTCCCGTAAGACTTCTAGCTCTGGTATTTATGTAACTGTGTTAGCTAGAAAAACAGTGGAACTGCACATTATAGCACACTCCATTGCCAGGACATTTTCACAAATGGTTTAATATTCGGGACTCCAGCATCATGGGGTTTCCTACATTTAGATGGTCACAGACTTTTTTAAGCCCTTCAAGGTGGCCTATTAAAATTTAGATTTTTTAATTAGTTTGAAAATGTTGATATTTTTTATTGTTATATCTCAGGTGTCCAACTACCAATTTTATATCTGAAAGATACCCTGAGATGCTAACAACCCACACTACAGTTTGATATGTTAAAATGTTTGTGGCTGGAAATCTTTTAGAATTTTAACAAAAAATGTCAAGGGGAGAAGAAATGAGAAATGGGTGGGAAGATATCATTGTACTTTCGCAGTAACTTAAAGGACAGACCTGGTCAATTAATTAAGGTAAGACATTATTTTAACTTATTTTAAATTATTAATGAATTACACTACATACATGTATCACATTTATTATTATCCTTATCATTTGAGATGAAGAGGGCATGCTGGTGTTCCAGAAGAAGAAGAGGAGAGATTGCTCTACTGAATGTAAGGTACTCTGAGCCGTTCTGAGGAATATTTAATTTACTATTATACACTGTACTAATACTAAATGAAATGTAATATAAATTCACAATACTTTTTGAAGGGGCACAAACAAAAGATTTGTCTTATTTTTTAATATCACCCTCCAGCATGGAGTAATAGTTGATGGCTGGGCCAAAATAACAGCCACCTAATTAACTCAATATATTACAAACAATTAAAGGTTAAATTTGTGATTGTGAATTAATTTATCAGTCATTTAAGCACAATTTTATAGGTCATCTTTAAATTTACAGTAACATCTAAAAGAGTATTTAAAGAGATTTAAAGAGTAGATTGATAATAATTATTTGTTTTTAGAATTTAAAGACAGGTTCACATTGGACTTGCGTAAAAAAATATTAATATTACAATTATCATAATATAATTTTAAAGAACTGTGCCTATGTTGTATCTGCTATGTATCATAATAATCATAATATGTGCACATTGCTACCAAAAATCAGTTATTCTGCTCAGACAGGAAAGGGTTAAACACTTTCATCACATTTAACTTTAATTTGTCTTTCTAATTTGGGATTTTTAGTTTGAAATCTTGTACTTAAGCCCTATCTGTGGCCCCACAGGAATTCACCAAGTCAATAATAAGACATGTGTCCCTACTAGAGATGCGCCGATCCAATATTCTGTATCAGTATCGGTTCGATGCTGATCTAAATTACAATTTAAAAATATTGAAAATAATTACATCATGCATAATGTGATTTGTGACATGCATAACATGAGAAGAGTTTCTGTTGTGTGTGAGACTTGCCAGCATGTTGGTAGTTTGATGTTACTTCAGACTCAAAGAAGAAAAAGCTGAGACTGCCAAATGTATTGGGATATCTCGCCCAGGTGTCCCAATACATTATACCCCAAAGGAACGTGCTTGTGGCTTTTCTAGGCGAGGCAACCATCAGTCCCAGAGAAACTTCTCAGTTAGATAATGATGAGACCTTTCCAAAGACCCCTCTTTTGCCATAATAGTCACGGGAGATTTGAAGAAATATCGTTCACCTCACCCGGGTGTCCCATTACTTTTGTCCAAGGTGAATGGTATAACTTGGGATCACTGGGGGCTATTATGGAGAATGAGGAGTCATTGAAAAGGTCTCACTGAGCCCTATCTAACTATGAAGTTTCACATATTTTTTTATATTTAACATTTAGATTTAAGACCATTTAAGTCAAATCCTCCATGTTAGTGAAGGGATATCACAGCACGCAGTCCAGCCCCCTGCTAAATAACAACCAACTGTAATCAGGGGACATGGTCCATAAGCATATCTTGCCTTTGTAAAAGTGCTACATTAAAATCCCACATTTAGAGTCGCGCTGTAAAAGTGCAGCATTTACATTTAGAGTGCAACATTTAGCTTTTTTTAAAAACACATTTCTAAATGTGTGAAAATTGTGTGAAAATTGCAATAAATTATGAAAAAATGATGCCTCCTATACCATGATCTCTGTGCAATGTTTCTCCCTTATTGTATCACAGTTTTAAATAAAAACTCTGAGTATCAGACTTGTCTCGTATTGGCAGATATCCAAATGTACAATATTGGTATCGGTATCGGACATAAAGAAGTGGAATCGTGCCATGTCTAGTCCCTACAAGGAGCTGTGTCAAGGACAGTTTGTTCTCCTTGAATTTGTGCCAAATTTAGTTGCACTTTCTCACCATTATTTGAGACACATCTTGTCAGAATTGCAGCATCACAATGTACTAATAAGATCAGACAACATGGTTACATTTTTCTCTATTGGATCCATCTGGCCCTTTGGCTGGATGCTCTGGCATATGGCAGCCTGTCCAGCTGTCTTCCCTCCACTTCCCCTTTATCCTGCACTGTAAACATAGAGAGTCACCCTTTGAGACTTTGTTGGCGTTCATCGTCCTCTGTGTTTCACATACTTATGATCAGGTGGTCAGGAAGAACAAAACAGAACACGAGTTCTAAATTGCAGCTCTGGTTCTATGAGCTCCGGATGTCCGTCAGAGGTCGAGAATGTATTCCATGTGAGCAGGGTACTTGAATTACTGACTCAGTCACACATCATAACGCCATAGGAATGGGGAGGAGCCAGATGTTATCTGGCTTAACGACTTAGCAGAGATAGAAGTAATAACAAAGCTGCATTCTTTATTAAAGCTGAAAAGAATGTAACAAGTGGCTAAGTTAATAAGTAGCTAAATCTCTCTCTCTCTCTCTCTCTCTCTCTCTCTCTCTCTCTCTCTCTCTATTACACAAACACACACATACACACACCCTTAGGCAGCAACTACACCTACTTCTCATATGCATAGAGTATGTATGGGGTATGGTGGTTTATGAATGCTGATGTTTGGCCTTTGTGTTAGTGAAAAAGCCTGAAAAGGGTAAGAGGTAAATTTGGTCCTGCTAAAATATTTGCCAAACTATTTTAGGAAACTGGCACCCACTCAAAGTCATCTGGACCTTATTACATACACACACACACACACACACACACACACACACACACACACACACACACACACACACACACACACACACACACATACATAGATTCTGGGGTTCACAAATATGTATTCCCTGTGGTATGCAGATGGAGGAAGACACAAGAGGAAGACACAAGAGGAGGAAAAAGAAAGAGAGAGAAAGAAAGAGAGCGAGAGAGAGAAAATGATAGAAAGAGGGAGATCAAAAGAACTTTTATGGAGAGAGGACCAAATTAAAATACCTCAATCAGAACAAGAGTGGTCTGGGGCAAAAACAGAGCACTCATTCTAGGCTCCACAAGATTGTCCTCTAGCCTCTTCCTTTTAACTAGCTCTTTATTTTCTGCTTCTTCGACACTCATCGCGCTCCCTCCTTTCTGCACACATATTTAGCCTTTCCACTTCATTTCATCACAGCTGATCTTTCACAAGACATAGATACGGGGCTGTGAATTCCTGCGCGTATTCGTTACACGTTTTTTTGCTTTGATTCTCATACAAAATGTAATAAATGTAAGATAAAGACAGCACGAGGAAACATGAAGCTGTTTTTATATCATTATATCATGTATGGAAGCAAAAGTATATCACTCTTTAAAAAACTTTAGCCAACAACTACAATTAAACTCCTCCTATACCTGCTAGTCTATCACATACCTGTGGAGGAATTTGGTTCTATCTTCTTTGTACAATTGCTTTAATTTGCAAACACTGGATAGTTTCCCAACTGCTTGTTTGGGAAGGTCCTGTCACAAGCTCCTACAATATCATCTCAAGGGGCTTCAGACTCTTGAATAGTAACTACACCAATTCAAAAAGTCTTTAGCCATTTAGAGGTGGACTTGCTCTTATTGGGATGTTTGTACCTGCACTTAACCTGCACATCACAGCACTGTAAGTTTATCACCATATTGAGATCATACATCAAAAAACAAGACTTCTCTGTTTCATACGTTTCTTAAGGATCCATTTTCCTCTCAATCTTCTTTCTTAATCGTTAGAGTACTAAAAAACGAAATTGCCTGGTTTAGTGTGGACGTTCCACCGTGTCCTTTTTAGGATCCCCCCAGATATACTTGAATATGCCTTAATATTTTACATGACACCAGAAGTAGGTTGTGTTTAGCTATATTTACACACGGCTATACTCACCGCAAAGAGAAATTTGCATCAGTGTTTACTATTGAAAGTAATTCTGCTCAAATAAATGAATGTGGAAATTGCTCAGTGTGTGTATCCTTGTGCAGATGCGTCTATGCATCTATGCATATGTGTGCGCATGCATGTTCATGTCAGTATGTGTGTATGTGCAGCATGTGTGTGTGTGTCAGTATGAAAGAAAGCAACAGTGAGACATATTTTGGGCAGTTGAGTATACGCCTGTCAATGTGGCGATGGCCGGAGGCTGCAACACAACGGACCTGTGTGTATGCTAAGTTTGTGTGTGTATGTGAATATATGACTGTGTGTGTGTGTGTGCGTGTGAGTGTGTGTGTGTGTGTGTGTGTGTGTGTGTGTGTGTGTGTGTGTGTGTGAGTGTGTGTGTGTCACAAAGCAAGCCTCAGTCATCGCTGGCCCATAATGATGCCCTTATGGGCAGCAGGAAGGCGGAAGGGCATTAAAAGCAGCCACAGGGTAAACACAGACTCATAAAACACACATACACTCACACACACATACACAAACACATACATACACACACAATATGTGAGTGCAACAACTTCATGAGGATAGGAAAAGCAGCTGGTTTCTCTCCCAGACACTGAGCTAGTCATTGTGTGTGTGTGTGTGTGTGTGTGTGTGTGTGGATCTGATTGTCCATCGGCTCAGTCTGTAAAGTAATTGTTTCTGCAGGACATGGATATTGAAAGCATGCTGAGGTCAAGCAACAACAGCAGAAAGGGTGTGGGGGTTAAATACTCAGAGAGAGAAAATAAGGAATCTTAGTAACTGATGAGTATTGCTATCAATTATTGGCATATTAGGGATGCACGGATATTGAATTTGAAAGCTATTGCAGTTTCTCAGTTGAAGAAAAAATATTTGATTGTTATAAACTAATCGAGGTCAAGGTCACCCGAACTCTATGTGTGATCACATTTTTACAATTCACATATTTGCAGTCATATTAATAAAACTAGACATAGACAGGATAAGAAAATATAGTGTATCTGTATTGGCACAGACACCTGCAGTGTTCTGTTATCGGTAACAGCGAATGCCTATCCCATGATGAACTTTCTGAAATGCATGTCACTGAGGGAAGGCACATGTCTGAAGTGCAGAATTATTTATTGAGATTAGCAGTAGTAAAAATGCTCATTGCAAAATGAAACGCCAGCTGAACTTCTTCCTAATTTAACCTCCAGCCCAGTATGCCTCAAATAAGAGCAGATATACAACAAACAAACAATGTTAGTGTCTTGAGCTAAATGGCATCTTTCAGCTGTTCTCGTGTCTCAGCTGAGTTATTTTTTGCAAAGAACTATATGGAAATATTTTCAGTCTTTTGGGGTAACGATAGATTTTAGCTTAGGTTTAGCCTAGCAGTCTATGCTTTTACCCTCTTAACGCGATGCTGCTGCCTCTGTCAGCTGCTGCACCAGACGATGTCTTGATCTCATTGTTTTCACATCAAGCTAAGAGTGTTAGATTTATCACATTCCAGCAGTGTCTAATGGCTGAAGATGTATCTATGGGGCATATATGAGAAATAAATTCAAGCGTGGTATCAGGATATCAGGATTTATAAGCACCTTTTGAGTACTAGGAGTGATGGAGTTAGTATTGGCACTACTTGCTAGTAAGTGGTTGGTACTTGACAATCTGGTACTGGAATCAGAAAAAGCGGTTTTAGTGATTCCTTAACTGTATTTTATTCTAATTTTTTGGGTGAATATTTCATAAAGAGTGGACCGATAAAGCTACACTGTAATGATTTATTTACAGCTTTATTGCAGCTTTCACAGAACTCTGTGCTTTATTCAACATTTTGAACTAAAATTTAGATCTCAAATTTCATTTTTCCCCCAGATTCTGTCTAATTAATTCCCAGCACATTTCCAGCACGGCTTGCCGTTCACACTGGTATTTCTCTCCTTATCTTCCATCACTGAGATCTCATTCAGAGCGGTAGAGCAGCGGCTGTAGTGGAGCTGCAGGCTGTGGCCGAGGCAGCGGGTCAGAGGGGCAGAGCGTGCCTCTGGCACACAGAAAGGACTCCCGGCCTAGGGGAGAGATGAGCCCGGCCTGGGGGTGGGGGTGGGGGTGAGGATGGGGGGAGGGGGCAGCATGCCTGGCCTCCACTCGCACACTAAGCCAATTCATATAATCAGAGCTAAAATTAGCCAGCAGTGGACGACTGTGCCCTCCACGGGAATGGCCTCCAACACACACACACACACACACACTCACACACACACACACACACACACACACACACACACACACACACTCACATTACATATCTCATTCGGGGGGTGCAGAGGAGCCCTGGGCACCCAGGATATCTGCAGTTGCGCTTGTATGAGAGAGCTTGTGTACGCTTGTGTGCCTTTTCGCAGCCGGTTGAATGTTTATCGAGACTGAAAGGTTTATGAGGAGAAAAGCCAGTCTCCCCCGACTACACTTTTTTCCAAACCATGCCTCTACACTCACTCCCTACATTCACTCTCTCCCTCTCTCTCTCTCTCTCTCCCTCATCCATCTCCTTTCTCTCATTAATCAACTTGTCGTTGCGTGACTTGCAGTCATATTTTTTTTCAGTTGTCGTTTGTCCCTCTCTCATTCTCTTTCTCCTCATATTTAATCAGAGGAGCAGAGCCCTATTTGACCCTTCAAAGGAGCGCTCTGACACTTTTCAATCTGCTGAATCTGTGGCACACCATCGGTTACTAAGAATGGTGCTTACTAAGCATCCAAGAAGAAAGTCTGCTGACTCAGAAAAGAAGCCAATGGGGAAATGGTTAAACATCTCCCGTTGAAATTATTGTCAGTGGTAACTGATCATATGCATCAGTTCCATCTTACATATTAGTTTCATAAACTCACTGAAGTTTGGGAGAAGCTTCTCTTACTTCCATTCTAATGTCCTGTACATTAATAAAAGTGATATTATTCCGTTCTTCTTCTTTAACTGTGTCTTTCTGGTGCAAGCTTGTGACACATGCTTTCCCTTGTTAGTCTTCCGGTCATAAATTCTCAGGTTGCACAGAGACTCCTCCAGTTGCCTGCTTTGCTGGGATACCAGGAGGGTCATGCCAGGGATTCTGTGTGTGTGTGTGTGTGTCTGTGTGTGTGTGTGTATGTGGTTGCACATAGAGCTGAGTAGAGCGGCCCAAACCCATTGGTCTACTCAAATTAAAAGTGTTTCTTCAATGAAACTCCCTAAAAAAGCAGTAAAAGTAGCTTCGCAATAGACATCAGGAACCGGAGGAAAAAACTGTATGAGGATCTAAAAGTACTGGTTAACACACAGGACTGCTGTCAAATGTCTTAGTACATCCAGCATCTGTCAGTATAGCTGAAGCTCTAAAACAGCCCTGGTGCTGAACCAATAGAATGAAAAGAAATGAAATACTGGCTAGAATGGGACTGGGTAAAAAGCAGTGTGCACATTCAACCTTGAGAGTCATACTTTTATGGGTTATAAAATACATATATACACAGTTTTTCCTCAAAAAGCATGTATGATCTCTTTTGCTCCAGTATAATTTCAATACCAAAACAGCTTATTCATCTACCATCATAAGTTTGCATAAGTAAGCTAAAAGATTACACAATTGACTAATGAATAACTAACAAAACAAAGTTGACACTTTGACTGTGATTAAACATAATTAGAGACTATCTGTGAGTCTTTAAGTAAGGTTGTCCATCTGGATATAAAGAGCACCCTTTCAAAGGGCAATTTTTTTGGTTAGAAAAGCACTGTAAAGGTGGAATCATCAGAAAATCGAAGGTTCATCACAGCAAGCAGACCCTTACTAGAACAAACTCATTCAAAACTCAAGACATTAACTGGTGAGAGAGGCTACTAAAATTCCAATAGTCACTTGCAGAAGTCTGCAATTCTCTTTGAGTGAAGCTGGAGAAAAGGTGCGTAGGTGCAAAAATCTGTGAAATATGGTGGCAGCATCATTCTATGCTTCTCATCTGCAGGGATCTTATCAGATATGAAGGGGAAATGGGTGGCCACAAATATGCCACAATATTGCAGGAGAACTTGTTCTATTCTCCTATAAATCTACAGGAAAAAAGTAATCTTTCAACATGACATAAGCATAAAGCCAAAGCGACACTAGAATGGCTCAAAAGGTGAATGTTTTGGAACGGCCACGTCGAAGCCCTCATCTTAAACCCGTTGAGAATCTGTGGTGCTATTTGAAAACCGCTGTCCACATATACCATCCCACCAACCTCTAAACTCTGCTAAGAAGAACAGGGACACATCACCCCTGGATAAGTAACACCGGTTTATCCTTACTTCATAAGAATTATGGCTGTTACTGCAACAGAAGCTTTGTCCACAAAGTAATAACATGCAGTGTTTGAAAACTTGTGCGAACCTTATATTTCACATTTTCTTTTCTTTTTTTTTTGGTTAAAAAACAAATGCTGAAACAAATATTTTGTAATCCAAAAAATTACGATTTTCAGAACACTTTTGCATGAAAAAAAATTATTACATAGTCGTCTGACCTCAATTATTTTAGCCGGCCACATTAGATTTCCACAGATGTTCGTTTTTGCAATAATGGTTTCGTTGCTACAAACTGGGTTTCTGTGAAGTGGGTTTGTGTGTCATGCTTTGAATTGAAACAAATGCATGCAAATACAAGAAAGTTCATTTACTGAGAAACATCGTGTGTCTTATGAAAAGCCATTGACTGGTGCTGTAAGATCTCGTTATACTTTCAGTGAAACAAAGCTTGCACAGCTTGAGCAAAAACACTGTTCTGTTTTTGCTATTACTTATTACTGAGCCTTTTTTAATACAACCACTCACAGTATTTGTTGTGAAGTGTGTTCATCTGTGGCCAGCTGCACTGCGTGCGACACGGCGAGCGAAAACGTCATGTGACATCTGCATCTGTTTGTTTTCTCTGCAGTCATGTCTTATTGTTCACTGCAGCCAGACGTATTGAGACCTTTCCAAGGGTGTCTCCGCAAGTTTGCCGGGACCTTTAGAGAGTGGTGGAGTGATGTTTGCTTCTTTGAGCTCTAGTTATCAGTTGAAACTTACTACAAAAAGCTAATCAGTCGGTTTGGTCTGTGTTGTTAACTGTTGACCACGACCGTGAACTGTTGACTGTTACTGAGCCTACGACGCGTGTTCTAAGTAGTGATGGCTTAGAAAACACTTTTGGTTCTCTAAAAAAGCTTTTTAAAGATTCTTTAGGGAATCAAGTTATGGACTGTAGATCAATATCTTCTACCCACGCATGTGTGAATGAACATTACAGTACAGAGATTATCTGATCCCATATCCGTCCAGTGCACAATACTGATTCTGCTCTTTCCTCTGCTCTCTTTCCTCCCCTTGCTCTGTGCATGGGTCAGAAAGGAAATGCTGTAGAGCCAGTTAATTATAAATGAATATCAATGGCCAGCGTTGGTGTCCCAGTGACTAAGCCTCAGTTCAACGAGTTCAGAAACCGTGCCCCTATCAGTAATGGCAGGAACTTCCTGTTCGGCAAGCCACTGAATAATCCTGTTTGCCCAAATTCACCCGAACTCATTAAACAAGCTCAGACCTTGGGTCTGACTCATCCTCTTAATGGAAAAGGTTCGGAGGGGGGGTCACTGACTCATACATTTCCCAAACCCCCTAATTCCAGCCCCAGCCCACACCACCAACGTCGTTCTCTTATTCAGAAGCGTCCATGCAGGCCACTCGATACAGGCCATATAAACATAAAGTCGTTTGTGATATTGCTTGAGTGGGATGCCGTGGTAACACTCACCTGTTTTTTCTTGTAGAATCCCTTCCTGTCACAGTTTGGAATGCTGAAACCTCTGGGGTTTAACACGTTGGATTTCTTAAGACTCTTCAAAACACTCTCCATCTCCCTGCGACAAGGGCCCTTCAAAACACACAAACACACACAAATATAAACACAATCAGTCCAAAGTTTACTACATGAAGCACAGCAAAATTATACAAACTCTGTTTTTTTCCTCTTTTTTCCATAACAGACAGGGTCAGAGAGAACACAGAGGCCCCTGATAACTACTTTAAATAAACCACATATAGAGATGCAAAATATACATTTGTTGGCTAGCTTGGAAGATGCCATTTGTTCATCCAGTATATCTTCAAAAATTTTGTGCGTCAAAGCAAAATGATTTTATATGTTATTATTTTAATTCATGTATTTTTGTGTTCAGTTTTTGCTAGTTTTCCTGGTTTATGCACACTATCAACACAGTACACTCCAGCTTCAGCCTCAAAACCACACATCTTGCAGTTTTGTTCCTGACCCGCGCTGATCTGTCGCCAGGAACCAAAAGAACACTTACATACTCAGTCTGTCTCTTGGACTCCAGGCTGCAATTGTGGATGTCATTGTGGATGCTGCTGGCCCCTGACTCCACCTTGTAGCTCTGGCTGTTCTTCGACAGCTCCTTCTGAATCATGAACAGCTTGGGGTTCAGCAGGAGAGACCCTTTATGCTCCAGCACTGTTCTCTGGCTGCCCAAACCAAACCCTGAATCTGATAAGGTGCGTTCAGTGACCGTTGCCACAGTAGCGTCCTCTCGGCTATCTGAAACATAGAAAAGGCCAGGGGTCAAGGTCAGGAATGTGTATGTAAACGCAAACCAAAACAAGCTTGTACGTCATTCATATCTGCTCTGGCTGTTTAAGGAGCTTTGGGGCCACAAGCCCATTATAGCTTTAGAGGTACTTTTAAAAAGAAGGTTTTATAATTTATACACAATGTGTAACTTCCCAACACTGACTCAGCAAGTCAGTTGCTCAAAGACATTTGGTGAGAGGAAATACAAGGAAAAAAGGAAAAAAAAGAGGCAGAAAAGGGCTGGGAGATTGCAAATATTGGGGGGGATGGGTCAGAGTTGGTGGTATTTTTAGTCCTGTGGGCTGAAACCATTAAGGATGATGGGAAGGCCACCTGACCGGAAACCTAGGCAACAAAAACGGATACGTCCAGAATGAATGCCAGGGCAATCACGCTATTTCAAACACTCACTTGTGCAGAGCAGCACTTTAGACTCTAATAAAGTCTATATATAAAGCATTCCGTTTGCTTCAAAGTCAAGATGATGGTAGTAACACATGTATTATCCATAAAATACTCAAGACGCAATAAAAAACTTCTTGTATCTTCTCTTTAACACTCTTCAGGGCAGCAAATAGAGTGGTTAAGGCTTTTAGTCTATGCTTGCTCTAGAATGCAGATACAGCATGTACTCAGGTTCAGTTTCCTAATAGAGTTTTACTGCAAGTAATTAAGGGCAACTGCATCCAGTAAAACAAGGATACAGACACCAAGAACAATACAATCCCAAACTGGAATGGCAACAGTGAAGATGAGTTGGCAAAGTCCACAAAGCCAAACAGATAAGAGGACAATGCGAGTGATGCATCTGGTAAAATAGAAAAACAGTCTCGGCTCATGGAGTGGAAAATCTAAGTAAAACCAGATTTTAGTCCAAACTGTGTGTGTGCATGAGTGTGGCTTTACCAGGACTGTAGCCAACAGTAGCACAACACAGCACAGATAAACCATGCCTTCATTAACCATGACATAAGGACAAAAAACAACTTCCACAACAGCATCAACAGCTACATAAACAACCTTGTGTACGTCTAACAAAATAACTGATTTTGACGACAACGTGTAATCAGTGACAAGAGCGGTGAAATCATGGCATTAGCCTGCTTCTTCTGCTTGACCCACTATAATTTCACTACAATACAGAGAAGAAAGTCACATCCAGGGTAGAGGAGGAGAAATAGAGCACCATCTAATTCAGGAACCTGCAAAACATCAATATTTATATCCAATGTAAACTTTTATAACTTTTTATGGACTTTCCCAGCAACACGTTGGCCTTTTTAAAAACACTCAACCTCATGTATTTGTTTAATCCTGAGCAGGTAAACAGTTTAACATACAACACACACACACACACATACACACACACACACACACACGCAGTGACTCACAGACTGAAAAAACACACGCTTTTGGAAATGTGTGTAACACACACTCATGCCCACGCAGACAAAATGGACATGAAGGAAAGATGCAGGATCAAAGATAGTCGAGGATAAGACAATATGAGTATCTGAATGGCTTACTATTATTGTATAGTGTTTGTGTGCATGCTGATTTGGTATGGTATGTAGATAATAGATAATGTGTATGCGTATATGCATATGTGTGTGTATGTGTGTGCGTGTGTGGTGGAATCGTAATTCTGCTTGTGCACCAGTAGGGCCTTCACCAAATGAACTGGGCCAAAGGTATTGACAGATTATGCAAAATACATACGAAACATGTCAATGCATTTGATCAGGTCAACCTTTCCTGCACAGCATCAAGCAGCTTCCCACTAAAAAGTTACTGTTGCAGTACTGCTGCCAACCCTGAAGCACAAGCAAAAGCTCATGAGTGGCAGGGATGTGGGGTGGGAGCAATGAGCGGCATAGCAATGCGGCCCTGCTCACTGGTTGGCCGAGGCGTGTAATTACCATAAAGTGTGGTATGATGGGAAAGGAGCACTGGAGAGACTAAAATTAAAGGCCAGAAGAAGGAGAGAATATGAGGTAAGGCAGTACAGTAAAATGCTTGGCGCCTCTAAACTGCTTCTTAAAAGTGACTCTGTAGCCTAACAATAGCTGTTGTGTGTTTTACATTGTCATGGTTGATTGCTTCGACACACCACTGTGGCCTCATCTAATGAGTGCAGAGAGGCAAAGGCACGCTTGAGGTGGGGGGTAGGCATACAGTAACTGATGTCACTTGTATCTCTAAAGAACCATTTGCTAGTTTTAGACTGTTTACACCTGGTCTATCCATGGGACTTGTATCTGGAGGGTATCCTAATAAGATTTTAATCACATGCATTTACACTCAAATGCCACACTGAAATCCATCACAGTACTTTGAGTAATACACAAATCAGCTCAACAACCAATTGCTTGTGCTGCATTTCATTGTTCTGTTCTATTCAAAAGAATAGGACAACGTTTGTGAGTGTTTACCAGACACAACCATAACCATCATGAATAAAGTGTGATCTAAGGAGACTATCAAAAGTGCTTTATTTGAGCTGTCTCATCCAAAGTGAGCTATGGGATTACAATTAAACGTACAAACCCGGAGAGCAGTGATGCCCTCATTATATATGCCCTCCCGGGTGGAGGTAGCTCAGCGGGTAGGATACTTGACTCCGGACCAAGAGGTCATGGTTCAAATCCTACCTTCAACACCACCACTGGGTCCCTGAGCAAGACCCTTAACCCTAAGTTGCTCCAGGGAGACTGCCCCCTGTAGTTAGAGAATGAAAGTCGCTTTGGATGAAAGTGTCTGCTAAATGCTGTAAATGTAAATAGTGGCAGTCTGAAGGGCAACCTCTTCTATTAGAACTGCAGGGGGAGGCGCCATCCCAGTAGTGGGATAACATACCACCTTCCTGCGAATTAGCTAGCTAAGCTAGCTAACAATTTTCAGCTTGCTTGAAGCTTACATTACCTGTTAACACAACTTATGTTTTAAACGTAACTATTACCTAGTTAACTAGCTGGCTGGCACAATTTTTAAAAATTGTCAACTGGGCACAAAGCCAGCAGAAAACTGTTTACAGCAGATAACTGTGAACTCAGTAGGTGTGTGTAAGCCATTAGTTTGTACCTAAGCCATTAACCGATCACAAACTATGATGAAAGTCACACATATATCCTGTCTATGCAAACACAATAGCTAAAATAATATTAAATTTGGTCCAACTTCAACTAAGCAATAATCCCAACTATCAAAACCCCAGCAGCTTACCAAAAGAGGGCAAATAGGCTCTTGCCCAGGCATCAGTAGCATGAAGGTATACACATCCCTGGGTCTATGTGCAAGTGACTGCATGTCTCCGGGATAGAAAGCAGGAGTGTGAAACAACATCTCAGTATGTGGATGTTAATGCATTAGTTGTTTGGCCTCAGAAAGCCTAGCTGCCTATCAGTGCTTAATGCATGTTCACTATGCTTCTTATTGAAAGCAATCTTCACTATCAGATGGCAGTGCCATGCCATGTCAGTGGGGACCACTGTAGTGTGAGCATGACCCATATGTAAAAGACAGTGACTAGTATTACAAGTAATAAGCAGACCCCTGTGCAGTTAGTTCGGGAAAATGTGCAGTGTGTGTGTGTGTGTGTGTGTGTGTGTGTGTGTGTGTGTGTGTGTGTGGTGGGAAAAGCGTTCGACCTTGCAGGTAAACAGCGTAGAGCGTCATTCATTCATTAAGACACACAAGAACACATACGCGTTCAAAACAGAACGATCTCTCGTCTTCTCTGGGTACTAAAAATACGCACATGTGGCATTCTTAACGATCGGGTTGGCGAGGCCAAACTTTAGCGCGCACACTGTGTACACACACACACACACACACTCACACACACATATAAGCACGCACACACGGAGCACTTTCTCCCTCTCTCTTTCCCATGCACACACCGCACACATAAAACGGCATAGAGGGGTCGCTGTGGTGCTCCAGGTCGTGCCGTAGGGAACAACGGCAGCAGTGTGGGGCAGTTTTCACGGCACAGCTTGAGGTGGGGTAGGGTGAGGAGGGGTGAAAACTACAGGACGCGGGCGCAGGTTGCACAGTAATCCGCCGCAACGGCGCAGAGGACCACTTTCTCTTGCGTGTCAAGCTCTGTGTGTCTGTGTCAACGAACCAGTGCACGTGCACGAGAGAAGTCAACACTAAACGCACGCGGCCCCAACACTCTGGTCAGCACCACAGCACAACTCAGCAATATGTCCTGTTTAACATAAACGCTCAGAATGAATAGGGCATGGCAACTCCGGCAGTTCCAGCAGTTAGAGTGTCAGTAAACAGCACGCAACTAAATGTCCAAGCGGAGCACGATATTCAAGAAACAAATCTAAGCAAAACAACAACAACAAAAAAACATTCACAAACTCGAAGCTGAAATGAAAACCTGTCAGTGAAAGTCGACCAGTGAACGCACTAACAGTCTCACGCGCGCGCATTCAGCACGCGGACTTTGTTGTCGTTTTGGTTACTCACCCGCTCCGCGCGTCGGGAGCCCTCCGACCGGCCTGTTGCGCGTCGCGTTTCTGCACACCCCGCGCCCCTCCAGCAGCGCCTGCAGGGGCTTGGTCTCTTCGGGTCTCGCCTGGCACGAGAGCCCCGCGCCGCAGCGACCCGTATACACGCCGCATGGCTGGCCTTCGGCGAGCGCGCATGTCATGCAGCAGCCGCAGCCGGGTTCGCGCACGCGCTCCGCGCACTCGCGAGGCAGCGGCTTGCACTGCACGAGC
>JBBPDB010000153.1:9890000-9915706 GCA_037974465.1 Brachypetersius altus | reverse complement strand
TTTTTCAGGTAAGAAACAGTTGTGGACTTCTTAAGCACTGATGTACGTCACTCTGGATAAGAGCGTCAGCTAAATGCTGTAAATGTAAATGTAAATATGGTTAGATCTGGAGAAAATACCAATATATGGTCAAAATATACAATTAAAACAGCTCTTTAAACAGGTCATACATGTATTTAAATATTTTGTCCATAAACATTGGAACTCAAGGAAGAGGAAGAAGATGCATCATGATTCTTTTCAGTGGCCTCCCAGTGGTAGAACAAACTCTTTTATGCAATCAGATCTGCAGAGTCCCTCACTGTCTTCAAGCATTGTCTGAAGACCCACACCTTCAAGGAGCACCATGGGTGACTAACCAGTCCCCTCATTTATATCCTATTCATTATTTCTTTATATTAAAAAGACATCAGGCCCTTACCCTCTTAACTGTTTGTCCTTACTTGTCTATTAACCTCTGACTTTTTTCTTTTGGCAAGGTTTGTTAAGGTGTGTAAGTTATGTTAATATAGCTATACAGGTATGAAGAACAGACGTAGACTACTTAAGCGCTGATGTGCATTTCTCTGGATACGACCATTTGCTAAATGCCGTAAACGTAAGTGTAAAACCTTGGTATTTGAATGTGACAGATGATAGGGTCTGCGCCCAAGGTTCTGTATCTTTATTTTCAGCATTCTCAGCTTTCCACTTTGGAAGGGCATCAGGCAGGTTCATGCTTTGAGTGAAACATTTGGAATTCTAGGCCTTTGCTTCCTTTTCTGCCCAGGAAATATGAGGGTTGTGAGCAACAAGTCAGATGAGACCTGAGACTATGGGGTCTCAAGATTAGTCATTTAAAAATGGATGCATGTATAATGCATGGGTCTAATGGGTGATCTGACCAGAGCCCAAAGGCTGATCATCTAGTCTTTGCACTGCTAGAGGGGTTTTTAATGGAGCTGACAGGTTGCTTAGTTGGTAATAATATAATATAGTATATTAATGCTGGAACACATTTGCAAAGCAACCCAACTTAGATCTTATTGCTGTTACTTCCCTGTGAATTGCTGAGAAGTGACAGAAAAATGAGAGGATCTTTTGTGTGGATGATTTTTCTATTAGGAGGACATGACCTGGCTCACTGAAGCAAGAAGCACTAACGAGCCCACAAGCTTTGTGGAAGACAAGGGGGCTCTACCCAGTTGCACTCACTCAGATTCTTACATGGGGCCTGGGAGCGATGAAGTGGCGCCCGACAGATGAAGTGGAGTATAGGAAGGGTTCTGGCACCGCTGATCCACTTCCATGGCTGTTTGAATGTGCCCCTGTAATGTGGCGATGTTTCCGTGATGCCATCATTGTTTGGAGATCTTATTTGAGACTGTGTGAGAAGATGAGGAGTAACTCCACACTGCTCCAACTGCGGTTAAAGTGTAAAACTCCAGTGCAAAGTCTATGGCGGTGTGAGAACCTTGATGTAGATCATAGAGTTGGTCCCTGATGCTCTTTCTGGAAGGCAGAAGACTTAACAAAATGCAAATATAAAAGAATCACACATCGAAGCACAGGGATTTGCCCCATCCATAACACAGTAACCCAGTCTCAAACTCTCTTGTTAAAAGTGACATCACTCCGCCCAGAATATCTCTGGTTTATTGATTTGTGAAACCTGTAGCCCTTTGGGATCTGTGATGAAAAGGGCATTATAAATAAAATTTATTATTATTATTATTATTATTTTCCATATACAGGAACCACTGTATAAGAAAGCTATGATATTGACCACTCTAGGTAGCAGAGGCCAGCGCTGGCGTAGCTTTGGCTCCAATGGGTTGATTGTCAGTAGTTAGTCAGTGGAGATCAACTCTGGTTCAGCCATAGCTTGTCCTTGACATTCTAAAATCTTCCCGAGCTCCTGTTTCCATGTTTGTGGTGAAGTATTCTGTGCCTTCACATGGAACGGACCGAAATTTGGAGCTCCAAACAAAGCAGTTTATTTGATTAAGGCACAAAGTTGGCACTCCTGGGGGTAAACCAGAGAGTCTGAGCATCGGCTACGCTAGACAAGTATACCTAAATAAATAGAGCACTTGTGTGATGTTGGCAGTAACGATGTTACTGTTGCTTATTGTAAATCTCTTTCAGATCATATTTCAGCATATTTATTAAACATTTGAGAAAGCAGTGATTTGTATTGTTGTTTTTGTTGTTGTTCTGTGTGTAATAAAATATTCTCATAATGCATATAAAATTAATTGTAATGAATGAAAATCATTTTCAAAATAATACGATTACATTTATTAAAGAAAAATCTAGTATGAAAATCCATATTATTATAGCTTTAATGAACTTATGATTTATGAAGATTAATGATTTTATTGCTTAATTTATGATTTAATTTTTTAAGTATCTAAGTTTATTTGAATCAATTTGTTAAACTCTAGTGCTTGAACAATTAAAGTGTGTAAATTGTCCCTGCAATGATGCCATTTCTTTTTAGGTTTACATTTGAGGCTTAAATATTCATGAGGTGATTTGTATTTACCATGTATGGTTGAACGGGGCGTGTAGAGGGTGGAAATCTACGTGCAAACAATCCCAGTTATGGTGTTATTTATAAAGTGTATTTTGCTTGCAAGGGTGTGTACGTGCACGTTTTCATAAATCTGACTTTATCTTTGCATACGCCATTTTCGTCTTTTGGTCACTCGTACACTTTTAGCATGAGTTCTACGCAAAGTTTAATAGATGAGGCCCCTGGTCCTTCTTATTTAACGTACTAAAATGTTCATACATTTGAAAAGTAACTTATTATACCAAATTATACCAAAAAGGTTATTTCATCCCGCATTTATAGCTCCCTGAGGAATACACCAATAATTATCTGACAGACTTGGTCATTTTATGGTAATCTACTTACTTAGGACAATAAAACGGCCCACTAATCACTTTGACAGAGAACTGCACTCAGAGGTCTACATGAAATGAGGGGCACACACAGTATATCCCTTATTAAAGAAAATGAGGAGTTAATGATATGTCAGTGCTAAAGCAGGAGGTTTATTTGGAGAGACCTTTTATTCTCTCTTATAAGAGAAATGTGAGGTAGTGAACATGACTGAATGTGGGAATAAAACATTAGAGGTGCTCTGGGTGGAGGTGGAACTGAATACACAAGCACTCGTCTCATTCAATGCAGGTGGCCTGCATCTTCAGCAGCATATGCTTCATCTGTGCCAGAGAGTATATATATATATAGTATTTAGTTCCTCAAGGTAGGTGTCTTACACAATTAATGAGTTATCAACTGCAAGGGAAAATCTTTAATAGCAGCCATTATGTGACTTATACACTCTCACAAAAATGACTATTTAAACTCGTGTGCGACTAGAACCGCATTTGACTGGTTGACCAAATAACAATTGGGCCACTGACTGACCAATTAAAACAAGCATTCAGCACTAAAGTATATGTCATGCTTAGTCCCAATGAACCTATTCAGAGTTGTGTGGGTCAACATTGCAGGGTTCCACTCAGATAACTCAATTTGCGGACACCTCTAAAGAACATTACGAAGTACTGCCACTGACTATGACTAAGTGCTTTAATATTAGTTCATGCACCACAGCTGAAACAGGTGAAACCCAGAACAGCCCTGCTCCAATTATACATTTTTATAGTATAAGGATGTACATGTACATGCTAGATCTGGGGTCACCAACATGGTTCCCGTGGGCACCAGGGTGTCCCCATTGACCACATGAGTGGTCCGTGGACCTGTTCTAAAAATAGCACAATTCACCAGTGAGCAGCATCTAACATTTGATTTTATCCTGTTGCTATTTGTCTTTAATCACATTTACATTTATATAGATTTGAAAATGACAATAACTGAAAAAAAACATTTAAAACATGTTTATTTTACATAAAGTTTAGATAAATGTAGGTAAACTCTGTTCTAGTGTATCAAACTGGTAGCCCTGTGTATGGCTCAGTGCCCGTGAAGAAGCTCTCAGTTTCAAAAAGGTTGTGCTAGATGACGACACCTGTCTTTCTCGTCGCAGGTTGACCACATCTCCAGGACATGCAAATTCCTTCTTTACAACATCAGAAGAATCCGACCTATTCTCATGATGAAAGCTACGCAGTTACTCATCCAGTCTCTGGTCATCTGTAACTGGACTACTGCAACTCTCTACTGGCTGGACTTCCACTGAAGGTAACAAAACCACTTCAGCTGGTTCAGAATGCAGCTGTAAAGTTAGTCTAAATTGTATTGAAATTCTCACACACCACACCTCTGCTAAGGAAACTTCACTTCCCTGTGGCTGCTCGCATTAAGTTCAAATCCTTAACACTTGCCATCAAGGCCAAGAACAGACTTGCACCTCCTTACTTATCAGCACTGATCAGGCAGCATGTCACCTCTCATCCTCTCAGGGCATCATCAAGCCTTGCTTGCCTGCTGCTCAAAAGAAGAGGAAGACAAGCGTCAAGACTCTTTTGAGTCTTGGCCCCCCATTGGTGGAACAAACACCCTCTTACAATCAGTCTTCAAGCGCCGTCTGAAGGCCCTCCTCTTCAAGGAGCACCTTGGTGACTAACCATGCCTCTTGTTACTACTTTATAATTTCTTTTCCCTAGATTAAAAAAAAAACAAAAAAAATCCTTTAGACACATCCTCTTAACTCCATGCCTTCCTTACCTTTGTTTTAACCTCTTTTCTTTGCCAGGATCTGTTAAGGTGTGTAATAGTGAATAGGGGATGTTGATTTAAGCTTACCTTTTCAGGTTGAGCACTGATATGCGTTGCTCTGGATAAGGGCAACTGCTAAATGCCGTAAATGTAAAATGTAAACGAGTCTTTGACGCATATAAGAAATGTCAGTGATATATTACGAAAATAAAAACATGTAGAATATAAAAATTCGGTTATTTTCAAACTTTACATCCGGAATTGTTACAAATGGATAAACAGTATTCTACAATAAAACTCCTCATATTTATCTTACTCTGAAACTGTCCTTTGTTTAGTTTTTGCACCATTATTTCAGTTCAGATTATACACTCATGTCCTAAGCTGAAACCTCCTGAAACAGATTTCAGCACAAATAGGCTCTGCAAAATCAGGACCTTACAAAAGACCAGGTCTATGACAGGTCTATGTTTAATATGTATAAAATGTAAGTTTATTACTTTGACCTGAACTGACTTAACACTTGTTTGATGCTGTTTCAGCAATTCTTACTTGGGCCTTTTAGGAGTGAAAGAGAGTGAATGGGGGGCGACAGGGAATGAAAGAAGAGTAGACATAGACAGTCTCACACAAGCCCCTCTCTCTATGACACACACACACACACACACAAAGTGACTCTCTCATTAAGGGTATTGTATAAATGCTGATGTAATGAAAGTTAATCTGCTGGTCTCTCTTTGGCTAAGAGGCCTTTGTAAGTGTGATTACCCTGCCCACCCTTTACACAGGTTCATTAAGTCTTTGACTGAATGTGTGTGTGTGTCTGCGCGCGTCTGTGTGTATGTGTGTATTTAAATGTTTGAATGCAGAGACAATGCAGTGAGGGAGTTGATCACAAAAGGCAAGACCTTCTCAGCATGTGCTTTAGAGCACGTAGGCTAGTCTGAAAGGGAAAGTGAGAGTGTGCATAAGTGTTAGAGTATGAGTGTGCTTCAGCGTGCGCATGTGTGTGTGTGTGCGCGCATAAGCATCCAGTCTTGGAGTGAGGAATCTGTTGAAAATGCTGAGTTCATTGTCACGTGATGGAGGCAGAGGAGTGTGTGAAGAACGTGCTGCTCGTTAAACCAAAGAAGTATGAAATATATCACTGCACCCAGAGACTGAAACAAAGGTGATGTAACCACATATTTAGACCCCTCTCCCTTCAACGCCCACAGATCTAACCAGCATCATTTTCATGAAAGAGAGAAAGAGCCATTGATTCAGAATGATGTTTATTTAGAGCATCACATTGCAATGGAGTTCCTCAGTACATCCTCAGTGCAAAAATAAATAAAAGGGTCCCCATTCAAGAATTACTTTCAATGAATAAAAAATAACAATGTAATTTGCTTGCTTACACCCTGTTATGTCTCAGACAAGCGGATGCTTTTAAGGCATGCCACATCACTTATTGGCATCTAATGTTAACATAAATGTTTACATTAGACTAATTATTTCAGATTTAAAATGATAAATTACATTTGGTTCAATGGGAAGAAGGTCCTGTGTCTGATTTTAGGCCAGATGGCCCAGGGCACTTTCTGTATGGAATTTGCACGTTCTCCCTGTGTCTGTGTTGGTTTCCATTGGGTACTCCAATTTCCTCCCACAATCATGGACATGCATATCAGGTGAACTAGTGATACTAAATGGGGGTGGAGGTAGCTCAATGGGTAGGATACTTGCCTCCAGATCAAGAGGTTGTGGGTTCAAATCCTACCTTCAGCAGCTTTACCCCAAGTTGCTCCAGGGAGAGACTGCCCCCTGTAGTTAAGGAATGAAAGACGCTTTGGATAAAAGCGTCTGTTAAATGCCGCAAATGTAAATTGCCCCTAAGCCGTGAGTGTGTTCATCTGTGTGTCCACCCTGTGCTGGACTGGTGACCTGTCTCTGCCTTTCACCCTATGACCATGAGGACAGGCTCAAGCAACACCCACCCCACGACCCTGCTTAAGAATGAGCAGCTCAGATAATGGATGGAGGGTTTTTTTTAAAAATAAACACCTGACACAAAGCTGACCACTGGAAAACACGATAATACTCAGATAATGAAAGTGGGATTAATCATAACATAGCACTGATATGTATTGCATGTCTAAAGTACACCCCCATTGATGAATACTATGAGAAAAGAACATTCTTGAAAGTGCTTTTGGAATAATAGCCATCAACAAATGAATATATCATGTAACAGGTTGTGTAGCACCCTTTTGAAAAACGTCACCACAGATGACTTGCATGATGTAAAGGCTGTGAATGTAGAGCTGGTGAAAGCATGTCGGCTTGTTATGACTTTGCTCTATTTGGCATTTGTATACAACTGTGTCAGTATCAATAAGAGAGCCTCAATTAAGATTTTGACCCATGGACCGTGAAGCCTAGTGTGAGTCTCCCCATTGAGCCCCTAGTAGTTATGCCACTGCCTTGATGTAATGCATAGAACCCCACTATAATGCCTGCTTTGCTCGTTATGTATTGGACATCATACATTATCAAGATAATAATGTGATTGTACCCATTATCAACTGTGACAACAACAATATAAGCATTTTATTGTCTCTTTGTGGTCAGGCATTGAAACAGCCACAAATAATCTTGTAAAAGTGTTATGACTGTTTTTGACTCATTACATTACCCACCCCAGGCATGTGCTGTTTGAGTCTCGCTAGTTTCGCTAACATAGCTAACAAGTAAGCTATGCTGTATGCAGTGCTGTGGTGTGTTTATTGTTGTTTTTTTCCTTTTTTAAAATAAAAGTTGGGGATTATTAAAAATGTAGTAAATTATATGTTTTTGTTGCTGCTTTTGGAACATAATTCACCATTTGTCATCAATGACTTTGAAGTACAAACAAAGCTAATCTAAAAGTGCAAGACATAAGTACAATAAAGGTGGTTGGGATTTTTTTGGAAGGAAGACATGGAGGGAGGTCAAAATTCCAAGACATTTTACCTCAATAAAGTGAGATTTCACAGACTAGCAAGCTCCTATGCAGTCTACATTCCATCTCCATCCGGGCTATGAAGAGCATTCGGGCATACAACGATTGTAGGTCTTTTAGAAAGCAAGCTCTCCATAACCCAGACTAACCACTCACCACGCTTATCAAAACACCATTATTTTCATATTATTCCACAGCTGCAGACATGCAGCATCCTGACTCTGTTAGCAATTATCACTGTGTATGAACGCCATGTTCCTAAACTCATCATCAAATCATAAACAGTTCAGCTGCCATTAGGACTAAGAGCTCAGCCAGAGACAAGCCAGCCAAGACAAAAAGATAAAAGTGTCAAGCTGCTTTAAGAGAATCCACTCTGGGCGCAGATACAGAAATGCTTGTATCTATTAAGCAACTATTTAGCTTTACTTGATAAATGGCCAGAATAGCCAGTGATGACTTTGCAAAAAAAACAGGAAACAAAATGGCAAGTCAGCATCTTTTCTACAAATCCTTTTTATAGTGTCTGCTATTTTATTCGCCACAAAATGTTTGAGTTAAAATACCTTTTTGTAAGGCGCTGCATATTGAGATTAGGAGAGTGTGTTTGTGTGTGTGTGTGTGTGTGTGTGTGTGTGTGTGTTTCTTCATCTGGTGTGTTAAATTTCTTTTCTTTCTCTCTCTGTTCACCTTTTGACAGCAGGCTTTGTGTAAAGACTGTGGGAAAGTTTCCTTTCCTGATGAGGTCATCCCTCCAAACCCCTCTTTCACTTTCTCTCTCCGTTTCACACACACACAGACACACACACACACACACACACACACGACTGGTGTATGCCATGACCCAACAAAGAAGAGTGTGTAAGTGGACAGAGGGTTAAGTGATTAACAGTTAATCAAGTACGCAACAAGATCTTAGCATTTAAGTCTGTATATACTTGCAGGCATGAACAACTGATGGTGTGTTTCAGTTCTGGGAGAGAAATCACACAGTCCAGTGCAATATATTGTTGTTTTTTTCCCTTAAAATTTTCTTAATGACTTCATCTAGAACTGCACATTCAGACAAGATGACATAGTGCACCCGACTAACATCCACCAGCCCCCAAGCCTCACGTAGACACCACAGCTTGGCTCGCTTATATGTATATCAGAGCCCCCATACATTGTGCATGTGCTAGCGTGTACCCCCCGCCACAGACGTTTTACATATAAGCACCTCCCTTCCCCCAATCCCACATTTACATCTGAACAAATTTGGTTGATTCTTAAAAGCTACACATACAGACCACCAACCCCCAAACATCATGTACCACATGTACACCATCACAACACACCCAGTTCTACCACACCCACTTCAGCACTTCCCATATACTGCTACATGTGACAACTACATCGTGTTTGCAAAAAATATTCAAAGACAGCGCCTTGCAAAAGAAATCCCCCCCCTTGGCTTTTCACCTATTTTGTTACATTCCAACCTGCATGTTAAATGTTTTTCAATCTTATTTTATGTGATGAATCTGCACAAAATAGTTTCAAAAGGCAATGAGAAATGAGAAAAATATATTTTAAAAACTGGCATGTGCATATGTATTCACGCCACTGCTATGAAGCCCCTAAAAGGTTCTGGTGCAACCAATTATCCTCAAAACTAACATAATTAGTGAAATTAAGTCCACCTGTGTGCAATCTAAGTGTCACATGATCTGTCAGTATAAACACACCTTTTCTGAAAGGCCCTAGAGGCTGCAACACCACTGAGCGAGTGGCATCACACCATGAAGACCAAGGAGCTCTCCAAACAAGTCAGGGACAAAGTACGAGTTGGGTTCTGAATAAATATCAAAATCTTTGATGATCCCCTACAGCACCATGAAATCCATAATCTTCAAATGGAAAGAACATGGTACCACAACAACCCTGCCAAGAAAGGGCCGCCCACCAAAACTCACAGGAGGGCATTAGTCAGAGAGGCAGCACAGAGACCAAAGTTAACCTGAAAGAGTTGCAAGGCTCCACAGCAGAGACTGGAGTATCTGTTCATAGGACCACAATAAGCCATATACTACATAGATCTGGGTTTTATGGCCAGAAAACAAAACTGCATGGTGTTAAAAATAAGAAGGCATGTTTTGAGTTTTCCAACAGACATGTGGGCAATTCCCCAAATGTATAGAGGAGGGTGCTCTGGTCAGATGAGACTAAAATTGAAATTTTTGGCCACCAAGGAAAATGCTATGTCTGCCGCATACCCATCACCCCAAGAACACCACTGCCACAGTGAAACATGGTGGTGGCAGCATCATGCTGTGGGGATGTTTTTCAACAGCTGGAACTGGGAAACTGGTCCAAGTTGAAGGAAATGTGAATGGTGCTGAATACAGGGATATTCTTGAGCATGTCAGTCTGACTGCGATTTAAGACTGGGATGGAAGTTCTTCCAGCAGGGCAACGACCCAAAGCATAGTGCTAAACCAACACTTGAGTGGTTTAGGGAGAAACACTTAAATGTGTTGGAATGGCCTAGTCAAAGTCCAGACCTCAATCCAATTGAGACTTGAAGATTGCTGTTCACAAGCTGGAGCTGGAGCAGTTTTGCCTCGAGGAATGGGCAAAGATCCCAGTGGCAAGATGTGACAAGCTCATAGAGACATATCCAAAGCGACATGCAGCTGTAATTGCCTGCAAAATGCTCTCCAAAGTACTGACTTTAGGGGGGTGAACAGTTATGCGCGCTGAAGTTTTCTGTTATTTTGTCCTATTTGTCTTTTTCTTCACAAGAAAAAAAATCTTCAAAGTTGTAGGCATGCTCTGCAAATGAAATGGTGCAAACTTTCCAACAATCCATTTTAATTCTAGGTTGTGAGGCCACAAAACATGAAAAAAAACTTTTCAAGGCACTGTACACTCTTACAGGATTTAAAATTCTGTTTTGGAAGAACCACCTATTTGGTTCTCTAAATAACCTTTTATTGATTGGTTCTTTAAAAAACTCACAAGGAAACAAGTGGTATTGTTCCAAAGAACCTTTCTTGACAATTTAATTATGGACTGTATGGCTACCACAAATTATTTAGGTAGATATCTTGCAAATTCAAGTATTAATTTATATAACACTTCTCACAAAGGGTATTGTCACAAAGTAGCTTTCAGAAATCTGCGTGCAAGCCCTTATTCAGCAAGCCAGAGGTGGTGTTGACAAGATAAAACTTCCTCAGAGCAAGAGGAATGGCCATGAAAGGAGCCAAGATTCAAAGGCATAACACATCTTCCAGAGGGTAAACATCCGAAATCAAAACAAAAACAATCATATTGAAATAATTTACAAAAATACTTAGAAACCAGAGTAATCTTAGAGCCCAACATTAGCCAAGCTGATAGTCTCCAAAAAAGGAGTGTGAGCTCAGTCAAGATGGCTAAGAGAGGGTTAATAGGAGCAGTAACGTTACTCATGATGACACATAGGCATCAACTACCCAAACACTGTCAGGAGTTTATGGGCCTATGTAAAAGATTTCAACACTTCCAAACTGTTCGCTCATCCACTCATATGTGCTGTATGTGAAAGATACACCAATTTTAAATGTACAGTTTCTGTGATGTCAAAAGAACCAAGAAAAAGACATATGTGGCTATTCAGGCTACTGAAGTTATAAACAGTGTTTCCACCTAGACTGCTTTTTGAATGAGGCACTATGCAGGGTAGCCAATCAGAACAGATGGTACTGTCAGTCTTAATCACACAGTGACCGAAACAGCCTGTTTAATCGAAGGGATGTTATTTTTGGGACATAAACCTAGACCAACCTGAGAAGTGGACCTCATTAGAAAATTAAAATACAACTAAAATGTATATGAGCCCTGCAGGAAAAGGTTTAGCAATTATTCCTCAGTCTCCACGTCACCCAGCCAACACGTTCAGTCTCCACAAGAGGATGAATAAGTGAGTATAAACTGTACAACAACTACTTCCAAACCAAGTCCAATGTCCAAGCTCACCCACGTGTACCTTTTCATACAGGCTGGTTAGTGTGTAAGTAAATGCAACAGTGAGATTCCTTACATACTAGGGGTGAATGTAGTCACCTTTCCATTGGATACACTCACCCAGTGCTAAGGATACACACACATATACACACATACACAGAAAACCAAGTACATTTAATTTGTTGCCCCCAAGCTCCTGTCTGAGCTCATACTTCACCATGACTATGAGTCTGTAGAAGAGGAATGCCAGCTGGGCAGCTATCCAAACACACACACACCACACTCTCAAACACAATCACATACATTCATACACCTCAGACACCTCCATACTGCACACACCCACACATACCCACACACTCACAAGTATATACCCACATGACCTTAATCATCAATCTCTTAATCGAGCATGATGCCTCCCAAAACAAGGTAACAGGAAGGTAGTGAACACAGAGAGAGAGAGAGAGAGAGAGAGAGAGAGAGAGAGAGAGAGAGAGAGAGAGAGAGAGAGAGAGAGAGAGAGAGAGAAAATTCAAATATCTTACTTTAACACAACACACAAATGCAAAATTATGATTGGGGATTCAGTGTATTCTTGAAAATAAAGGTTTATTTAAAATAACTAATTTTTAAAAGAACCAATGCTATTAAAGAACCAACTTTGGTTAAAGAGCTTTTTATCAGATGTGTCTATACAATAGTATTCATGTAAATGAAACATGAGGTTGAAGAACCTCTTCATAATAGCTATTAGTATATAGCTCTTATGAAGAGCTTTAGGAACCTCTTCATACAAGCTATATACTCATCAAATGTTTCTCTATAATGTGAAAGAATCAATTATTATTATTTGGTTATTGCTTCCTAATTTATAATCTCATTCTGCTATGTTAATGACAGTTTTGTGAATAGTCACAACAAACCCCAAGTGTATGATTTAATTTTGAAAGAACATTAAAAATGAGAACACAACCATACAAATGTAAAATCTTACCTTGATAGAAGCTAAATGTTTAAGAAACCTGCTGCTCCTGTCTTGTATGTGTCTATTAGGCAATCAACCTTCTATGCAAGTAGGTTCTTCTTTTTCTTCTAAAAAAAGTCATTTACACTCGAGTATCTACTTGTCTCTATAGTAGGGATCTCCATTTCCTGTCCCAGAGACCAGCACAGTTTGGTGATATCCCTGGTATGCTGGCCACCGGCCCCCACGACCAAAGTTGAGAAGCCCAGCTCTAAAGGCATCATACACACCAATCATTAAAACATTAAAACCATTACAACTCAGTATTGTGTAGGTCCTTGTCGTGCCACCTAAACAGCACTGAACCATTAAGGCGTGGACTTTACAAGACCCGTGAAGCTGTGCTGTGGTGTCTGGCGCCAAGTCAGAAGTCACAAATCCTTCTCTTGTAGATATATTTTCCTGCCATGTTTAACTCCAATCTGCATCTGACATACTGCCCCCCCTTACTTTAGCCAATCAGGGACCTGGGAAGAAGTTCATTAGCCAGAGAAGGTGTTGCAGATTGTGGCTGGAACTAGACTTAGGGGTATGCCCTTCATTTGTCATTAGTTATAGGGACAGGCCCCTGGAGCAACTGAGGGTTAAGTGTCTTGTTCAAGGACACAATGGTATAGAATGGGGGTTCAATCCTGCAACTTTGTGGTCATCGGGTTCACAGGCAAGTGTTTTACCCACTAGCCTACCGCCACATGAGGTGGCAGCCTCAGACAAGTTTGTCCAGCATATCCCACAGATGCTCAGTGAGATTGATAACTGGGAAGCTGGATTTTCCTGTTGAAAGATGATGCAGCTATTAGGGAATACTGTCGTACTTGCTTTAGGTAGGTGGTACGAGTGAAAGTCACATCCACATGAATGCCAAAAATTTTCCTAGCAGAGGTTTGGCCATTACCTCTTGTGGCTTGCCTTCTTCCCATAATGCTTCCTGGTTCACTGTCTCATCTCCAGGTAAGCGAAGAACATGCACCCAGCACAGTTTAAAGAAAATGTGATTCATCAGACCATCAGAACTTGTGCCCATTTTAGGCTGTGGACAGGGGTCAGCATGGCAGGAACGCTGTCCCAATATGATGCACTGTGTTTTGACATTTTACTCTCAGACACTCTCATACTCTCCTAACTTTTGAGTTATTCTGTGTGATCACACCAACTTTTGCACATTAGTGTGTACAGGGCGCAAAGACCTACTGTTTTCAACATGCTCTGATCTATTCATCTAGTCATCACAGTCTGGTCTTTGTCAAAGTGGCTCAGATCTGCCTATTTTTTCTTCCTCCAACATAAACCTTCAAGAACTGATTGTTCACTTGCTGCCAAATACACAATATTGTCACACCTGTTAATCATGGTTTGAGCTAGGTTCCTTACTTCCAGTGAAAGGTAATCTTAATGCTTCAGTATACCAAGACGTTTCGGACAAAACCGTGCTTCCATTTTTGTGGACACAGTTTGGAGAAGAACCCTTCCTATTCCTGCATGACTGTGTCCCAGTGCGCAAAGCATGCTCCATAAAAGACGTTTGATGAGTTGAGGGTGGAGGAACTTGACTGGCTGCATAGAGCCCTGACCTCAACCCCATCCAACACTTTTGGGGTGAACTGGAACGGAGATTGTGAGCCAGGCCTTCTCATTCAACATCAGTGACTGACCTCATAAATGCTCTACAGAATGAACAGAATGACTGAAACCCTTCCAAGATGAGTGGAAGCTGATATAGCTGCAAAGGAGGAAAAAACTCCAAATTAAAGTCTATGGGTTTGAATGCAAGGTCACTAAAGTCCCTGTTGGTGTAATGGTCAGGCGTCCCAATACTTCTTGTCCGTGTAGTGTATATCTCACCCCTTGACAGGTGCCACTGGAACAACATAATCAATGTTATTTACTTCATCTGTCAGTGCCTAAGTCTAACCTTACACCTCAACCAGAAATACATCATTTTAACAACAAAACATTTTGTAAAGAGCCTCGAGCCTCCTGACGCTGCATTTTTGTTCAAACACAAACACGGTGTTATTCTGGCTAGGGACTGGGATGACATAATACTAAAAGATCATTGGATGAGAAACCTCTGCTAAACTAAGAGCGTATTCTTAGTTTCATTCACTTATCATTAACTTAAGCCACAGAATTTGTCATTGTACCAACAATACTTTTAATGAAGATGTTTTAATTCGGAGCTCCCCACTCTCTTTCTCTCTGTTGACTATTGCCACCTGCTGGTTTGGACAGAAACTTCACGTATTGCCATATGAAAGCGGATATGAAAATGGGCCTTTATTATATTCCGCGTATGTATAACGTAGTCACATATATACAGCAGTAATTTACAAAATAAATGGGTTCTAGCAGAGTTTAGCAATGTACAGAAATAAGAGAGATACATTTATGCCTCTACAAAACAACAACAGAAAAACACAATAAAATATGTAAATATTTGTCGTTCCTTCTTATGTGAAGAAAAAAAATATCTGTTAGTGGATTCCATATGTGATGGCTAAGGTAAGGATCCAATCTAAATTTTATTTACAGAATAAATATATACAGTATGTACTGTTTAAACGTCCCCTTTTATATGTAACAACATGCTTAAATTCGTACTATATATACAGTAAAATACTCAAGTCCAAGCCAACTGTCCATAGATAGCCACCGTGTATTAATGCCATAACTCTACGCTGGCGCTGGGTTGTAGCTTTTATAATGGCCTCAAAATAAGTTTTGAATGTCATTTCAAACTTATAATTTACAGGTTTACACAGTGGAGTAATAAATTCCAATCTGGCCTTCCAGAGATTACTCTGTCAGAATAAAACTGAACAGATTAATATAAAACAAGCATACACAAAATATAAGATATGACACATTTTAACAAACAACATAAACATCTTTTAAATGCCACCAATCATTGCTGATCACAAACTAAATCAAATCAAAATATAAGCAGATTAGATGCAAACTATTGGCCAAAATGTGATTTAACAAAGGGTGCACCAAATCTGACAAAAATGAAATTTACAACACATTTTTTCATGAAAGGCTGTATAATTTACCTCACTTTGCTCTGAAATATGGATAAATGTGCCATAGATGTGACATCGACTTTGATTTGATCAAACAGACCTCATAGTAGGAAAGTAATAGTGTATAAAACACATTTGACTGCAGGCCTTTTTATCCTTTATTCAAACAGCCAACTTTGGTCATTGTCTTCATTATCTGCTACTTGCTCTGCTTCTGGACCCTCATAACCAAAGGCATTTGGTCTACAGACGTGCAGATCAGGAAAATAAGGCATCAGTAAGACTTCCGCAGCACTACCCACATGTCTGAACCCAGGTGTAGCAATTTCATGGAAGCAGTGCAGATCCACTGAGTTTGAAAAAAAAACATGAAGCGACTGAAAGGGCGATGGAGAGTTAAATGTTGCTGCAAGCTGCAAGGATTTGAAAGGCTTTCATACCGAGGCTTACTAGAAAGTGGCTTGGGAAAGCGTTCTCACACAACTTGCAGACTTGGCACAGTACAGATTGCAGATCTGGCATTTAGATCACATGGTGTGGCCGGCCTCTTTTTGCGAGGGGCACAGCCAGTAATTTAAACTTATTTTAAGCAGAGACACAGGTCCACCCTCTAGTGTTCTCACTGGGAAATAACACGCAGCAGCTAGCAGCACTCTCAAAGCCACAAAGTTCTACCACTGAGCCATGGAGAGTGTGTCATCCTTGGCAGAGGCCCACGGTGTCAGTGTTTGCATTCTTTGATAGTTTGGAATTTCCTTACTTTCATATAATGTACAAAAAAGTAATGTTTTAATTTGTTTCTTCACTACGTTCCTGGTCTTACTATCCGAAGACCTAAATATCAAAGCAAACATTTTCTGAGAACATTTCTAAACACACACATGTATGTATGTATAGGCACACAGTACTGAGCAACAATAACGTTTCAAAACTGTTTAGATGAGACGTGTGTTTCTCATCAATATTACTAAATATACTAAATAAAACTGAACAGAATAAATGCAAATAATTCTATGTATTTTATGGACAGTATATCAAGGTGTTCCTTATGGAAGCCCAGTATTACTGGTAGAGACCTTGTTTGACTCAATCAGTCCTTCACAAATCCAAATAAAGGCTGGAGGCATCGAGGAGAAATCTGGAACCAAACCCATGTAATACTTTTATATCACCTTTTTCCCAAACAAATCTTGATACTTTCTACTGATTTCTTGCTTGTGTGCTATTATATTAATCATACATTGAAAAAAATGACTTCAAATAAAAGACTTCTGCACAGCACTGTGTACACACACACACACACATATATATATTCCTATTATTCCAATACACAAAATGCTGATTTCCATTTTATTTTCACTGTTTTTTTAACAATGTCTTTGAAGGGGAAGTTATACTCCTTTAAAAACTCTTTATTTTAAAAGACGGCAATTTTTTTCAAATGAAAATTCGAATACTGCAGACTGACAGGGATTTAAAGGTTTTACCCTACAATAAAAGAAAATGTGTTGACTCGAAACACACTCAGAGCAGTAAGCTTGCTGAGTAAACAGGGAAATCCATCGAAATGATTGTCTGTGGAAAGCAATCACATGCTAGTGGTGTGGCAGATATTATGTTGAAAAACGCTAGATTGAAAGGAAAACCTTTTTTAGGGAAAAAATATGTTTCTATATGACAGGGCATCCTAAATTTTTGCAACATGTCGCCCTCACAACCGACCACCAAAGCTTCCAGGGTCCAAAGAAGATTTAACTGATAATTTTCCTACTACTTAATGAGATGAGGCTGATGTTGCTTGGCTACTAAGTGCTGGATGTCAGGCCGAAAGGAGGGAAGTTGAGTATGGTGGTCTGCTTTGGCAAGGTTTAGGTGCACACTTACTATGTCCAGTCTCCATGGCATTAATTGTTCTGTTTTAAAGCTTCATTTGACAAAGCATCTCAGCATTTAACACAGAGTGATAGTTTTATGCATGCAGTCCCCACACACATGAAATCTAGCACTCACTGCTGGATCATTTGGTGCCTGGTGCCTGCTTATTTATTACTGTAGACATCCCAGACTTGAGATCTTTCCTTTTAAAAGATGCTGTTTATAACCATTTATTCATGTCAGATGAAAAAGAAAATGCTTCATATTTATTATAAACAAAGCTAGCATTTTGCCAGACCAATCAACAAGCACAACCTAAATCTGTTTAATTTCTAAAATAATTATGACATCAGTAATATTTGTCAAGTGTTTGGTTAAATGGGTCTATATATAGTTATACATTTTTGAGGTGATGCCCCCTAGCAAGTACCACTAGGCTGAAAACCATGGATCTTGTGGCATTGCTCCAAGAAAACCCCTTTGACATCTTTATAGATTTTTGTTTTTAGAATACTATAAAATGCGATTACAGTTATTTGTAGAAAAATCTTTGTAGAAAAAAAAATCTAGCCGTGTGCTTTAGAAATCAGAGTGCAATGCATGAAAGACCATAATATATGGTGAATGTGACGATGGCGAAGTATGGTGCTGGGAGAGACTCATGGTCTACTTGGTCTTCAGAGAGCCAATCATCACCTTGGAGACGAAGTTGACAATAGCACTGGCTGGCTGTTCGGGGTCGTGCTCTGCAAACAGGTGGCAGACGTTCTCTGTGCTGCTACCACTCTTCCTCGCTACGAAGCCAAAGATCCTGTGTTCACACAACAAAATACACACATCTGTGAGGGCAAACTACTATTATCACTAGTTACAATGTCGTATTGGTACATTATATAGTTTTCAATCTATCGGCTTCTACTTTCTTCTTTTGCTGTAACAAATTCCCCACCTGTGGGACTGATAAAGGGTTGTCTTATCTGAAGATATAGCCGTGTGGTCTACAAAAAGACACGGAGATACTCTATATAGATAAGAAAGGATCAGACTTACTTTGCAGCCAAGCAGCCATCTCTTATCCATCTGTGAATAAAGCATTAGAGATATAAGGCTTCTAAAGATTTACAGGTACAGGTATGTCCGTTTTTGTATACGTGTATAAGCAGAGGTGACATGTTCAGCTTTAGTACATTAAAAATCTTGCCATATTTCCACTTCACATATACACACGATGTCTTTTGACTTTTCACTTATAAAGCAATTACATCAGCAATTACAGCTTTGCACAGCTGAACTGAGTAATTAGCTTTTTTTTTGCAATTAAATGTTGGCACATTGTTCTTAGAAAACACATTTGGAACTTTCTTTTTCAGCTCCTCAAAATTATGGGTATCCTGCTAATGGAGCTGCAATTTCAAAATCTTCATAAATTTTCAAGAGGATTCAAGCCAGGAGACTGGCTAGCCCAGGCAAACACCTTTACAGAGCTGCAGACTGGCCAGAGTGCCCATACTGTCCCCTGTCCACCAACAAAAGTGCCTATAATGGGCATGTTAGTTAGCATTAGAACTGTTTTCTTTTACATTGTGTACTTGAGCAGGTACTTGTCCGTTTGTCACACATGTACACAGCACAGCACAGCACAACAGTGTGAACAGTGTTCTCTGCATTTATCCCATTCACCAAGTGAAGCGGTGGCCAGTTGACAACGCAGAGCCCAGGGAGCAGTATGTGGGGTTGGTGCCTTGCTTAAAGGTACCTCAGTGGTGCCACTAGCAGTCCTAGAATTCAAACCCACGGCCTTCCAATTACAGGGGCAGGTCCCTAACCACCAGGATGCTCTGGGCAACATTCTGCTGAAAAATCTTCAGCCCTGGCATTCATATGCCCCTAACACCGGCCTAGACATCGTCCCAAACCAAATATCCCTCTTATTCCTTAAAGGCAGGATCCTCTGTCAGAGGGATCATTTGAATTTATTTAAACAAGTAAATAACTCCCCCGTCATAAAGTACTAGTCCATAAGCAAAATCCGCTGAAGCATGCACCTCAAATGGCTTACTGTGCGATTGCAGTTTAGAAGGATTTTTTTACTAAATGACTTCTTCCATAATTGTTATAATAATTACTTACTGACTAATTGTTACATCTCTGATCGTTACCTTCTGAGGACATTATTTTCTCATTCTGTCAAGGACTATGTGTGTGTGTGTGTGTGTGTGTGTGTGTGTGTGTGTGTGTGTGTGTGTGTATGCATTCCTTTCTGTCTTGAGGGTACAGGGCAAAAAATATCAAGGTGTCAACAGCATAATGCCTCCTGAAGAACAATCTGTAAACACATGCGATGCATTGAGCAACTCAGTATAAGTACAGTGTTCTAAATTGTATCTCCAGATTTTTCTGAAGACGCACTGTGAAACTCAGCAGGGCTGTGTAAAACATTAGTTCTCCATCTGCACCGTATTTTGGTGCTCTACCTAAATCACTGCCTGTGTGTTTGGGCGTGGTTATGTCCAACTGCGAAAAATGCACACATTGCAAGTGTGTGTGAAAGAAATTCATCTCTAGCTGTGAAAGCAAATGGTGAGTCACATATCATGTGCGTGTGGTTTGGGTGTAATGATTGGTATGTTGTGTAGTAATGCAAGAATCCGAGTTAAACTGTTCTGTTCTGGAGTGTGTTTGTCTTTTGCAAGAATTTGCAAATAATGCTAGTTTTCTGTAGTGATCCAGCATCTGCGTGTGTGCACGTGACACGTACTTCCTCTGGTTGTCTGTAAGCGTGATGCCCTGTGCAGACACTTTGAAGTGGACGATTGTGGAGGTGGCGGGGGGGTTCTGACTGAGGGTCACTGTAGTGGCCTTCTGTACTGCCTGTACCCCTGTCAGAGACTCCAGCTCCACACTGCCCAGGAACCACACATTGCACGCTGTAATACACACAAACACACACACACACACACACACACACACACACACACACACACACATTATGGACATTCAGATAAAGAGAAAGCATATTTCTAAATCAATACAATCACAAATAAACAACTAAAATTCCAATAAAAATACAGAGCAAGAATATACATACTACACAAAATGCTCTCCTAATAACATACAGGATGTGTAATCAGTGTTATGTATAGTTACATTATAAGTACTGAAATTGTGTATAGTTATGAAGTACAGGTCGTTGCTGTTGAGGCCTTTTTTTTTTAACATTATTTGTACTAACCAGTTCACATTATGAGAAAATGTTTCATTGAATGGATCAGCGGGTAATAGTCAGAAGTTACACTGACATCCATTATAATACTCCTGTTAAGGTTGTGTTCCGACACCAAAAACAGCATATACAGCTAAAGAAGTGAGCCGTAGTTGTATCACTTACACGTGAAAGTATAAGTGAGTGCAAATGGTCCTAATCTAGGAGGATTATGGTTTGGAATACACAATCAATATATTAATACATATACTGTATTATATATATACTGTATTATATAATATATTTAAAGTACATATCATAGGTGAACTAATTAAACTGAATCCGTTGTACAGATTCATAGACACAATGTATGTGCATAGACTTAAATATTGGATCTTTTATAAAATACGCACAAATATCCCACAAACCTGCGCCTTGTTTCAGCAGCTCAGTTGCTGAGTTTGTGGAGGTCTGTCCTTGAGACTCAGTAAGCTCTTCCAGAGGATCTGTCAGGGGAAAGAGAGAGAGAGCGTGTGATAGCTAGTTATATGTTATAACCCTTGTAGGATTATTCAGTGACTACATGGGAAGCATTACAGAGAGCCTGCACACCCACAGTCACACACACACACACACACACACACACACACACACACACACACACACAGTCACACACACAGTCACACACACACACACACACACTGTCTCTTTACCTCTGCCAGGGATGATAAGCTTGCAGGGCAAAGCCAGCGGTGTGATGGAATGCTGACATACAAGAGCTGTGAGACTACCTGCATACAAAGACGAAAAAAAAGAAATTCAGAAGTTACTTGGAACAAATGTTTAAACGTGAGACATGAATAGAATTCCTTTAACAGTCACTGAATACACACGCAAGGATGCAACTTGACCACTAGAGGGAGGTGATGGCTTACAAATGAGCTTTGGAGAACAGCCAAAACTCACATCTGAGTCAGAGATGCACTGATTATAGACCGTAATTGTTATAAGCCTAATAATATTAGATCAGTCTGACATTAGGGTATGTATTAGTATTCGGTTGTGTGCAAAGACTTGGGCATCCCTGGTTGAATGACAAAATTAGTCTCCATCCTCAATATGAACACACTTTTGCATATTTGAATGCACAATTACTGTTTATTTTACTGAACATGGGAATAGTGTAGCATACATTTCTTTGAAAAGAAATGTTATTGTAACTTTAAAATCAACCAACTTTTGCATATGTGCATTGGCCAACCCTTGACAAGCCTGCAATATTTTAACCAAAATGACCCAAAATTATTTGCTGGATTGAATGTCTTGACACCCACATCTACTACACTTATTTTGAACATGTTATTCTGGTCAGGAGCAAAAAAAAAATGTGCAGTAGAATTTTTAAGGTCAATGTTGTGAAAATCAATGTATTGTGCAGCCCTAACACATGCACTTGCACACACTTACCAAAGTAGGGTTCATTAGGACATCCTTTCAGCCTCACTCCTTTCTGTGTGCACTCGATCAGGAAATGTCGCACCAGCTCAGTGGTCAGATCCCCTGCTGCACACAGAGACAGGAAATGACAGAAGAATCTGAGTCACAGCTGTGCCAGGGTTAACATCATGGCATAACAAATCATTTTTTGGTCTGGGACTAAGCCTTAACTATTTTAATGGCAAAAGATGTTTGCATTCCCTGCCCTGTAGACAGCACATGCACACCATTTGAATGAAAAATGTGTGGCACGTGGTGTGTGTCAATAGTGAATTTTGTGGTTTTTTTCTCTTGCGCAAACTATCATTGGACACACATGCACACACCCTGTGATTGAGACACAGACTTCCCTCAAGGCCCTGCCCCTCCCCAGTTAAGCCCCTAAAATGACTGTACGGAACTCGCAGACTGGGACAAGGATGTGAGTGTGTGTATACACGTGTGTATGCATGTGTGTGTTTGTGCTAGTCCCTTCCTTCCTCTGATTGAAAGAGACGGGCCATTTAAAGAGCTGCCCTTATGTGAGCACACACTCCAGCACTTCAGTCATTATTCTGCACACAATGGCTTTCATTTGTGGGGCAACCAGCTGACCTTCATTCGCAATTCATTCTATACTCATCTGCTCCTTCAGCATTTCCCCAGACACAGCCCATCTTTCTGACTTCACATTCAACCCATATCTGCCACAACAGACTGCTCTAAAACGATCTGCATGCAGGGAACTTCACATACATGATCCCCATGTGACACAAACAGCAACAATAAACATGCCATTGGATCTTTGTATCAATAATACAATGAATAAACAGGCACCACTGCAAAGGTTATTTGCTTTGGAAGTAGGCTGACATCTTTTCTGACTATCATTTCTTTTATGTGTGTTTGCACTGTGTGGCTTAAATGAACACCAGTACTTTCTGGTATCCAGAGTTGCAGTAGGAGTAATATTATCCAATAGGCCAACAGATGTTGTATATGTTGTATATTCTATTAAAATAACAGGAAGTAAATAAACAGCTCCAAAAAGGAATATGCAAAAGAGTATTTAGAACAATTGTGCAAAATTATGCTATAAGACTGAGGTATAAGCAGCATCAGCAATCAAATTTAAAGAATGTACTTATATGCACCATGTTACACCACAAAATGGCAAAAAAATCAAGTGGTATTAGATTTTGTTTAGAATCTGAGCATTCTCAGTCAGCCGTGAACTGAATATGTGCAGTCTGGTCTATAACTATATATTAAATCAGTTTTAATATTTCATGACAGAAAATGACAAACTGTTGTGAGAATTTTATAATATTATTTAATATATTCCAAGATGGTTTTACTACTTAAATTTTTAAAATTAGGCTCAATTTCCTCCTGCACCAGCAGATCATCTGGTGTATTAAAAGAATTGAGGCAGAAAGAAGTAAAATTTTATTAAGCTTACGTCCCTTGACATGTTCAGTAGATAGCTAGAAAAAAAAGACTGTCGTATAATCTTGTATATCCTGTACAATGTTCTTATAATAAGACATTTTAGATGCCCTATATTTATGTAGCGTTAATGTAGCCAAGATGCCTGTTTCTTCCCACCATCTGACCTTTTCTGCTCTGCTGCAGGACGGAGGGTGGGGGCGTAGCCACCTTCATGGCCAAGCCGTACGCTCCTCTGAATGAATGACTGTCTCTGACGATGAAAGAGCCAGGCTCTTTATCCTTCAGCACCGCGATAGCTGCAGCACACCAGGAGACAAAAGCAGATTCATGACCCTCGAAGAACCAGCGAAACGTAAAATGTGTGAGAAGCACTTGAGTGAAAATGATGCTCACCTTGCTCTCTAGAGATGTCAGGCTTGTACCAGAACTTTGATGTGTCTTGGACAAACTTTGCAGTGTCAGGCTTACAGGACAATGGATCTGTACAGGACAACGGGTTAACAACGTTTTTTAGCATCAATAATATATGTAATATGCTTTTGCACTGTGAAACAAACTACAGTTTCCATATCTAGACATATTTTATTTTATTTTAAGTAATTTTAACACCTGTCATGGTCTTTATACCTTTGAAGGTAATTTTGTTTATTTCAAGAAATAACACTCTATTAAAGCACAATTATTTGCTAGTGGTTAGTGGTTAGGGTGTTTGCCCAGTGACCAGGAAGTCATGGGTTCAATTCCCAAGACCGCTAGGCACCTCTGAGGTACCCTAAGCAAGGTACTGTACCCACACACTGCTCCCCGGGAGCCGTGGTCCTGGCTGCCCCCTGCTTCACTTGGTGAATGGGTTAAATGCAGAGGAAGAAAATAGATACAGTATAATGACTAAGTTATAGATATAAATCCTAAGTTAAGATTAGTATTTATCTCGTAGGCCCACACTGTTTTCTCCAGTAGGCCCACACTGTTTTAGACAATGGTGTTTAATGTTAGAATCACTGATAACATGGGTTGGATTTTCTTTTTGATTTGTATTTCAAAGGGGAACATTGTAATTGGAGCTTTCTGTATCATGTTTTCTATCATCATATAAGAGAATCAGGATGCTGCCCTTACTGTTGGATGTACTGTGGTAACAACTGAGTAAGAGTGTACATACATTCAGAATCCATTACAGATGTAATATTGCTGATCAGAATAATGATAAAAGGCTGCATTGTTTGGTATAAGATGACAGATAATTAAATCAAAAAGCTTTTTGTGAAAATCAGTACCTGGGCTAGGTGTCGACCCTGTAGGCGAACCGTTACTACTGGAAAATGGTGCGCTGACTGCACTATGGCTGAGCGAGAGGGAGAGCTCTCCTTCTTCCAGCCCTCTCCTTTTCTGAGGTAATAGTGGTGGCTGTATCCCATCCAAGCCCAAAGACTCCAGACCTTCCATAGCCTCCAGCAGACTGAGCTCCAAGCTCTCAACACCCAGAGAAGTGGGCAGGCCGCGGGGCCCGCCCCGGGGAGAACTGTAGGCATTGGGGGAAGAAAGGGAGAGCGGAGGGGAGGGCTGGGGTGTGTAGTGACTCAGAGGGGTGTTAGAGCCACTGTCCAACCAAGAGTGAGCTGCATTGGGGCTAAAAGAAGAGACAAGAAAATAGAAGATGTAATCATAACATATTCTTATACTTTAAGGGGATTCTTTGTCTTTTGTATGTATTTTATGGGCTTATATCCCAAAAATAGTCATCAATTATTATTACAGGACCACTTTCTAACCTATTGCGATTGGCTATCCTATATTTTATCTTATTGAAAAAGTAGTCCATAATAAAACATTCTTTATAGCCGGTTAAATACTCAGAAAAATGCAAATTTACATTTACGGCATTTATCAGACGCTTTTATCCAAAGCGACTTCCATTCTCTAACTACAGGGTCAGTCTCTCCCTGGAGCAACTTGGGGTTAAGGGTCTTGCTCAGGGACCCAGTGGTGGTGCTGAAGGTAGGATT
>JBBPDB010000153.1:9873064-9884486 GCA_037974465.1 Brachypetersius altus | reverse complement strand
GCCTCTCTCATCTTTTTAAGTGGGAGAACTTGCACAATTGGTGGCTGACTAAATACTTTTTTGCCCCACTGTATTTAAAAAAGGTAAGGGGCATGCATTCAGGTTATTACTTAATATCCCTTTAACCTGTAGACCTGATGAAAAATACCAAGAAATAAAAGCATCATTGGCCTCTTTGAAATGCATGGTTTAATAGTGCCACTCCTCAGTGTGTGTACCTTTGTTTGCAAGATCAAGGTCCTTTTTATGGAACAAGGAAGGGTGCCCATGGAGTGTGCCGGTGTGAAACTGCAAACGAAACACAAGCTCTCTGGTCCCTTTCTCTGTGTTCTTATTATAGCATACAATCTGCAAAAGAGAACAATCATAACTCTTGTTTAGGTCAGAATGAGTGAAAGTACATGCAGTACATTCACATTTACTCTGTAGAACATGCACGAGTGGAAACACAGTGTGCCACCTCACCATAATGTCACCTTTGAGAAGTTGTGGTGGTTCCAGTGCGAAATACACTCTGTCTGTCTGACCCACAGCCACCTGACTAGAGGACACACACACACACACACACAGCCACACACACACACACACTTAATGACAGTTTCTCATCACCACAGATTTCCAACTATATATATATTTTGTATGTATCTTACTGTACTCCTGTGGTGCACACTGTCTGCAAGCCTTGGTATACCTTCACAAAGAACTGGCACTCTAAGAAAGGACAACAATTGAGGCCTAGTATATGGCAGGGTCACATCTTTTTTATAGCATGTGCTCTACAGCATGCAGCATGCTCAGTCATTTTTAAGATATTGAATACATCAGCACAGCAAAGGCAACCCACATAGCTTCATACACCCTTGTCTCCCCCCCTGGAGGCCTGTGTTAAAGGTAGAGCTCATAGGAAAATAAGAGAAGATAAACCTTTAAACATAAATCAATAAACGTTAACATGCATCCTACACACATCTTTGCCTGCCACCTCCATCAGAAATGAATTATTTTGTTTTCTGTAATTGAAAAAGTCAGTATTAACAAAATGATAAAAATTATTTTTGGGTCGTTCATGGACCTTTTTTACACTAGAAGGGGTTACTAGCTGAGAAAAGTTTAACAACTGCTTACAAAAGATCCTCAAAGTGCTATTCAACAGCTCTGTGAAGTAAAGTAACAGGTAAAGATCTGAGCATTTCAAATATATGTTTTATTTTCATATGGTCACGCTATTAAATCTGTAGTACAGCGACAGTTCTTTTTATTTGGTGTCTGGTGGCTGAAAGAATGATGCAGGTATGATAAAGGAAATATCTGCCTCTTACTTTACATCAGTGGTTAACAGATTTATATGAGACAGAAGAATACAAGCAGTGTGCTGTTCTTTTCCTACTAGCCACACAGTATTCGCCAATACTGTCTTTACTGTGATGTGTGTGTGTGTGCGTGTGTGCGTGTGTGCGTGTGTGTGTGTGTGTGTGTGTGTGTGTGTAGTTCTTACCCGTGGGGTGAAGCTTTGGGATGTGGTGTAAAGAGATGCAGTGGAAGAGGAGAGGAGACGAGTTTATCTTTAACTGACGCCTCAGGAGCTCGCCAAACATCTGCACATACCTGAAACACACGCAGCATCGTCAATCAACCTGGCCAACACCACAGTGGATCAAATTCTTTCAACATAAACAGACAAAGACTTTGAAATCTCTGCTTGAAATATTTGGCACTTCTTTAGAAAAACAAAAGATTGGTTTCAGCTAAAGATGTATGACAGGAAAAAAATCCTTTTTTGGATAAAAACAGTGAGGAAATGAAAAGGGGAGGATATGGACACGGAGAAAGAGAGAGATGTAGATAAGCAAAGGTGAATTTATATGTGTTCAACACAAATCCATGTTCCTATCTGCACCAAACAGTAGATTGAAACCCAAAGCAGCCAGCTCTTCCTGGCCATAGAGAGACTTGATACCAGCACAAGAGCACAAGATAGAACAGAAAAGGAACTGTATTTTCTAACTGAACGTATGGAATTCAATCAGACTCGAGCGCAGCTCTTTACTAATATTAACTACGTGTTTGATAACTTTCCCTCCAGGAAACAGCTGCGCTGTGTTAAAGGTGAACATAAAGATTGGCTGCCCTGGGAATCAAACTCATGACATTCTGATTGCAGGGGCAACTCCCTAACCAACAGGCCACCAGCTTTCCATTATGATCATAAGAGAAAGAAATGGGAAGTAGAAACTAACTTATCTGACATTTCAGAAAACCACCAACTCCTTTCGTAACCCTCTGCTCTCGTGACTGACCCACTGACCTCAGGCCAGCTCATCCTCGCAAATGTGCATGAATTACAAGTGTGTGACATTTGTTTCACAATGGCTCCGTGTGATCAGATGTTGAAAACGTTTGCCTTTTCTGGGATGAAGTCATCAGGGCAGACATCTTATCAGTGTAGAACCTCGTCATGGTGTAGCAGTCTAAAGCCTGCTCTTCACTGTAAAGAGAGACGGATAAAAACATTTACTTTCTTTAAGAGATCATGGAGACGTATGTGTTTATCAATTTGGAATAAACATTTTGTTTTAATCTCTGCCCTACTATTATTCAAGTAACTGATTATTAATTAGTCTTGATTTAAACACCCAAGAGTTCTCTGAAGTGATGTGAAACACCGAAAAAGAGCCATTTTTGTGAATCTGAACCTTTTTTTTTTTTTTTTTGAACTAAAAACCACAACATAATGTAGTTTCTATATACCATCTAAGAACTTTTCCAACAAAACTGTGTCCAAATGTAGAACCATATATCAAATGTATGGGACCTTTTACTGACATATTCACCTGTTTCTTCTATTCAGATATGCCTGAAGGTGTGATGTAAAGCGTAAAGTGTTCATTTGCCATATGTGACCACACCACAGCATCCAGTGTGAACAGCATGAAATCCTTCTCTGCATTTAACCCATTCACCCAGTGAAGCAGCAGGAGACCAAGAAAACACCATCCAGGGAGTGGCGTGTGGGGACGGCACCTCAGTGTCGCTACTCGCAATCATGGGAATCAAATCCACAACTTTCTGACCACAGGGGCACCTCCCTAACCACAAGGCCACCAGCTATGAGCTTTGTTGAATTAGATGGTTGTAAATATTTCAAACTGATCAGTGTAATGGGCATACAGGTTTTCCATTGAAAGTAGAATAATAGCACTTCCTGCCATGCAAGGGGATATTTTGGCTTATATATCAGTAAACGTGTTATTTTGTGTTGATTGGGGACACATTTATAGTGCTTTTGGCAAAAGAAAAGCATCTGCTTGCTTCCACACCTCACACACAAATCGCCTGCTTGCTCGCAGCAGTGTGAAATTCTGTAATCGATCTTTTTTCAGGAAGCTACAGGCTGGCACTGCGCAGGCTTCTGGAAATCTCATGGCAACCCAATCCCTCCCACAAGCAAAACAAAACTTCAGCTCAAAGTTCATCCAACTAGCCTGCCAGCTCTGAGATATGCCTGGCTACCAATCATTTCTCTTTCATCTGTTTTTTTTTTTAAATGCAGCCAATGGTTAAGTGCACTATTCGCAATAAATAAATCGCACCAACATTTATCAGGACATGCAGGCTCAAATCTCTAAGCACTGGCAGCATCGAAACAGCATGTGCGTTCTTTTGATGAAAGAAAGTACACTCTTAATGCTCACTTGGCCACTTTGAGCACTTGGTGAACACCAAGCGAACTAAAATAAACCTGGCCGGGAACTAAAATCAGAGCTTTTTGCATAGAATGGAACAGAATATGCTCAAATTTGCTGTAGAAATGTGTTAGTTTTACCTGGTAGATACACTGGGAAGGTTAATATAGGCTGAAATGATGACTCCCACCCGGTCTTTCCCACCCTAATAGACAAGAAGAGAAACAGTATGAGACTCCACACATAACTGTGGTAGAGGAGACTGGGAAGGACTGATAAGATACAGATGAATTCAAGATGAAGAGGGAGACAGGGAGGAGGACGGGAGAGAAAGATGGAGAGAGATTACCCTGCAGTGCAGCAGCAGCACATGTTCAGCGTTTGTACTAAGCCAGTTCTCAATGCTTTTACACATGGAACACAGGAGATGAAGGGATGGAGCATGCTGTTCAGGCCAGCCCACATCTAATACCTAAAAGACACGCACAAACCTCACACACAGGCTTGGCACTGAGCCATATGTATTAGCTGCGCTTTAGACATAACTTGTAAACATTTTGAAATAGACAATTTGTGATGCAATGGATGAATTTACCCTGGAGTTCATCCTCCTGAGCTCTTCCCTGGAATCTGAGAGGTTAACAATCTGCAAAAGAAAGAGCACAGCCTGTTCCATAATACAGACTCCAAAGCATTCCAGAGACCATAGCAGTGAGAGAGAAGAAGAGAGAAGAGTTTTAACATATTTTATAATGTGGGCAAATTAAAAAGAAGCTCAAAATTCTACCCTTCTTCTGTATTAAATAAACATGAGACAAGTTTATTAGAATTTAGGCTCCAGAAAAGAAGCTAGACTGAATATACCAGGTATCTCCCATGCTAAATGTGGCTGTACCCATCATTTCTCTTGCACAGTGCCAGCCAAGTCTTCTTCCCAATAATCATTTGTAGAACCACATTAAATTACAGTCATATGACTGCAGTAAGCTTTTATCTGTATTCATCGATTAGCAGCCCACCCCTTGAATCTAATGTTCAAGATACACCTTCAGAAGGGGAGCTTTCTAAACTTTAACTCTAAAAATCTGAAAACATGGTGTTTTCACAGTATTTACACAGTATTTTCTGTTCATTCTGGCCCATATGGGCATTCAGTATTATTCATTCTTACCCTACTGGTTTTGCTGCATGGAAACAGAAGTGCTTGATGTAATTTACTTCTGATAGATCTATCTGGATCATAATCAATGCACCAAAAATAAACTTTATCTCTGCCGCCATATGATGTAGAGCAGTGGTTCCCAACCTGGGGTCCGGGCCCCCCTTAGTGGGGTGCTAGAGATTGCGGGGGTGCACATAGTTTTGTCTGCACTGAGGTTACCAAAATTATATTTCTACAGATTACATTCACAAATTCCCAATGTCTGAGAAACATAAAAGTGTGTGTGTGTGTGTGTGTGTATAAGAACATAAACCTACAACCGCTATTATTTTCCTTTTTGTGCAGGTAGGAGTTGGGGTTGGGGGACCTGGCTTGTCTTGGACTCAGGCAAGGGGGGCTTCAAGGAAAAAGGGTTGGGAACCACTGACCTGTAGAGGAATTTGGTTTTTTGTAAAGCTATTTTTTGTAAAGGTAAGTACTTATAATGGACAGGGAATATATGCAGGTCTATTTTAGCCACAATGTACATAACAGACAACACAGTTCAGATTTTGTATTCGTTTCTTTCTGAATGGCCCACCCTTGACTAAATAATCAACAGATTAAAACTGCCACGCTTCCATGCACCTGTACAACAGAACTTACATTGAACCACAAAGATTGTGAACCAGCTTGTGTTTTCAAGAATGCTTGTCTTCTCCTCACCATGTACTTGTCTGTGTGCTTGGACTGCAACATCTGCATGATGTTGTGCAAGTTGTGCAGGTAGGTCTGCTCTGGGCATGCTTGGTGAAAGGAGATGGCAATGATGCGCTCGGTGATGTAGTCCAGGTCAAATTCAGATCCATCCGCCATCACTGCACTGCTCTGTCACATATGTTTATCTTTGCAGCACCAAACAAAAACATTAATATGAAACAAACATTTTCATTTCATTTATGGCATTTAGCTGATGCTTTTATCCAAAGCGACTTTCATTCTCTAACTACAGGGGACAGTCTCCCTGGAGCAACTTAAGGGCTTAAGGGTCTTGCTCAGGGACCCAGTGGTGGTGCTGAAGGTAGGTTTCGAACACACGACCTCTTGATCTGGATCCAAGTATCCTACCCACTGAGCTACATGCCTGTAAAAGGTCCCTCACACTCAACCTTTTCCAACATGGTTCATCAAAAGTAGGTATTCAATGACAAAAATTCTTCATGGCACTTTTTGAGAATGTGGTTTTGATTCTATTCTGTGAAAATGACTGTTTTTGTTCTTGTTCTCTGTTGACTGATTTGAACTCTTTACCGTTTCCAGCACTGTAAGGATAGTCAGTGTTAAGTATGTCATGTTTTATAAAACACTGTAGGTTGCGAAAGCACGACTGACCGGCTGTGTCTGGCTGCATGAATACACTGTGAGCGGTGTGTGGGAACAGGGTGAGTGTGTTGCGGGTGGTGCCCTCTCTGAGGATGGTGTTGCCCTGAAAGTGAACTGAATGCACGTCCACCTCTGTGCCGAGACCCAGCAGGTGCCATCTGACCCGGGCATCCTCACACACCTCCAGCCCCAGCAGGTTTCCATACATGTAGCCGTTCACCGCTGTACCACGTACACACACACACACACACACACAAAACAACACAAAACAACACATTGTTGTCCTGGTTAACTTATCATAATCTGTATGTTACCAATGAATGAGACTGAATTTGCTGCTGGGTTTGTTTTACTTGAGAAGATGATGCTGGGATGGTTGAGTGTATGAATGAGCAGCCTACCATGCATCTTGTTGCTCTCCACAAAGGTTTCATTCTGCAGGTCGGACTCATTTGTCCCATATGTTTGAATGTTCTTATCCAGGTACCAGCTCAGATTCTCATCAAAAACAGTGAAGAGCAGGAAGAATTCGTGGTCCACATCTCTCTTAGGATATTAAAGATGAAAAAAGTAATCTTTTAGATGAATCACACTTCGTGAAACACACCAAAATATTTTGTATTGGTCATGTACACTAAATTGATAGGTTCCCCCTAACATAGAGACAAAATCATAATTTGAAGATTACTTAAAAGTCAGTTTAATTAATATTTCACTAGATGACTGTGAATGACTGTGTAACAATCTGCCTTTATTTAGTTCTGAATTTATATGACTTTTGTTTTGACTGGCTGCTCTGCCCCTATCTTGATTTCCCCCTTTGTATATCTCTCGTTTTGGTTTTGCCTGCGACCCTAATTAGAGTCACCCATTGCCTGTTTGTTTGCTCTATTTAAGCCACATCTATCTACAGGCAGCTGCCTGGTCACTCTCACACTGTCCTGCCCTGACACCTGGTTGGTCCCTTTTGGTGATATGGTTTGTTTGGTATTATACTCAGCTCTGAGTGCTCTTTGTGGGTTCGGTCATCTTAGTGCTACCTCTTTTGGAAGCCCAACCCTGAGTTCTCCTCCCGGATTAACCTGCTGTGCACCTCCTTTCTTGGAAAGTCTTTCTTTACTGAAGTGAGAGTGCACTTCTGTTATTTCCTGTTACTCTTTTTGCCAAAGTAAAATATGGTGTCCCGCAAGGTTCTGTCTTAGGACCTATTTTATTGACATTGTACACGCTACCATCAGGTATAAATATCCAAACACATGGGATTAGCTTCCACTGTTGACACAGATGACACATTTCTTCCGACCCAAATGATGAACATAGGATTAAATAAAACTGAAGACTGCATTCAAGATATAAAAGACTGGATGTTACAACAGAAAAAACCTTGCTCACAACAGAAAACAGTGCTTCTTCTTCTAAAAAAAATTACCTCTAATGGCTCAATCAGTATCAACTCTGTAGGCCAATCTGTCCAGCGGCGATTAAAGCTGCTTTGTGACAACATTGGTTTTAAAAACAGTTATGAGTAAAGCAGTTACACCTGACTCCTGCTAGTTTTTTCCTTTCCTACCTCGCAACCCCATGTGACAGATTATACGAGCTAAGCCTTTAGATCAGTTCATAAATGACAACAAGAGATACGAGGAAAAGACACATTTCTATGAAAGTTCCAGGTGTTACAATTTAATGCAGACAGTAATTTGCTCTGAATTATTACTGTCTGTCTTTCTTACTTCTGCTTATTACTAGATATAATTTATATAATAAGCAATCACTTACAATTTACACTGTTTCCTAGATATAACTACCTTGAAGTGGAGCTAAACTCATACCTGGGTGTTGTTGGAGCTCAGTGCACCTCTCTTACACACCAGCAGGGGGCCAATGAGGCCAGAGTTAGTGTCTCTGACAGGGTCGCTGGAGGAGTAGTACAGATAGGAGATACAGGGTGGGTCACTCTCTGATAGCCCCTCTCTCACCTCCCATCTGTAGACGAAGGAGTCTCCTGGCTGCACATGCGATCCATTTTTCACTGTGTCTGATAAGACAATGCAATTGATGCTGAAAAGGACCAATACTGGAAATAGCTAGTACTAAAAAAAATAGAGGAAAAGTACAGAAAGTACAAGTACAGGATATTCAAACCTAACTGATCCTTTTATGTAGAAATCCCCACAATAATGTGGAAACAGCAACTATTCTTTATATTGTTCTGCATCAGTTAGCAATTACCTTCTGTGATCTTTTGCTGGACTACACTGAATGGGTACAGTACAAAGTTTTAGGTTCTGGTTCTGTTAAATCTGTGTTATGTTGAAACCCGAGTTACATTCCCTACAGTGACACATTATTTTGTTTTTCAAATACAGTAGTTGATTTACACAATCGTAATGTTTCTTTGGTTTTCTCAGTACAAATGTTTGTTCATGACAATCAACTGTTCAGTAAAAAAGCTGCAGTTTAGGTTGGCAAATTCCTCTAAAGCCTAATAAAGACCCTTCTGTTACTCCTTCTGTTTGACCCTCTGTCATACAAGTAAATTCACAATCAATCTAATCAAAATAATCTAGCTTAACAGTGTAAGCAGAATTATCTGTATAATTTCCCTCTCACCATCCTCATACTGGGCTCCTTCAAATTCCTTCATATACTGGAGGCCATGCGGCTGTATGCTGTAATTCCGGTCACCATTGTTTAGAAATGTAACCAGCAAAATGTCCCCAACCTCAGCACGCAGTACAGGACCTTCGAGAGAACAGGACAGGAAAATGGTGCTCATGTTGCTCATGGTGCTCAGGATGAATCTTATACAAATATCTCTCTGTGCATTTTGTGTATCGTATATAGAAAAAGGCCACAGTATTTTAAGACATAGGCACTGGAAAACACATGTCATGCTTCTTTTAAATCATTAAAATCATCAAATCATCAAAATATAAATCATCAAAATATTCCAGAGCTGGATATGCTCAACACGTATCTGCATTTTCTTTTGTATGCATTTCTTGTGCAGCTAACTAATATTCTGTACATCTCCCTAGATAAGATGTTTCCTCAGTACATTTTTGTACTGAACGAGCAAACATTAAGAAAAGATTTTACCCAGGATGCCAAGGTGCCTGTCAGTACTGGTCTGTTTCTTCCTGGTGGTAAAGGTGTGATCGGTGTAGGCTCTGAATACTATCTTCTTATATGTCCCACCAAGACGTCCACCATCCATCCCAAAATAAACCTCTGAGGGGCTGAGGATCATAATACAGTCTGCAATTTCACATTTGTACCACACCAGTGGTGCTTTGCATCTGTGATAATGTGTCTTTATTGTCCATATTGTACTATATTTTTTTCTTGAGCTTCACTTATGGGACTTATATGTGTTTCTAAGTATATATCAATAATTTGATTTATAAATGTATTCATAATTTATTAATACATGACCATTTCTAAACCCTACAAAAACTTTTGGAATTTTGGTTACGCATGTCACATTTTATTGTAAATTTTTTTCTCATATGTAAAAGTCACCAAATATATAATTACTGTCCATTAAAATTCACAGAAATATATTTACATGACATACAGTATTATATTTGTCTAATGTGAGCAACCACAAAATAGTGAAATCTCAGTGGCAAGCAGTGTAGCTCCAAACCTTTGGCTTTCTGTCAGCGAATCATTGGTCAGAGTGTCCATTCCTAATGGGGCATAGTTCCACCGAATCAGCTCGGCAGCAATGAAGTACTCCCTCACTACCTTACTCCGAGGAGCCATGGGGTCACCCTGCAGTCCACAGGGTGAAACCTGAAACAGCGCCTGCATACCACCTGCACACCGTAATCATTATGGCATATAACATTAAATCAAAGCAACTAGGTACACTGTTCCTCTTTCATATACCTTTCACCCCCTTTACAGTCCATATACACTGTATGGACAAAAGTATAGGGACAAACCTCCTAGTTATTGCAGGCCCGTTAAGTGAGGAGCAATCTTAATGCTTCAGAGCCCTGACCTCAAGCCCATCCAACACTTTTGGGATGATCTGGAACAGAGATTGTGAGCCAGGCCTTCTTGTCCAACCCACATAAATACAGAATAAATGGGCACAAATTCCCATAGAAACATTCCAAACCTAGTGGAAAACCTTCTAGGAGGAGTGGAAGCTGCAAAGAGAGACCAGCTCCATATTATGTCTTTGAATGCAATGTAATTACAGTCCTTATTAGTGTAATGGTCAGGCGTCCCAATATATATATATATATATATAGTGGAAAACTATTCTAAATAAAATCTGCAGGTGTACCTTGCATATGACTGTTAACCTGGCAGTTAAGCAGCCATTTTCCTGCTGTCTGAGGGGTCATCTCTGCAGTGAGGAAGGTTGCTGGAAACAGGCTGACAGTGTCCATGCGATGACCATGCATGAGTAGTGTTTGTCCATGGAAATACACTGAGTGGACATCCACCTCGTTGCCCATGCCGAGGAGATGCCAAGACACTGTTCGGTTCTGGCACAACTCAATTCCAGGGAGATTCCCATACACATAACCATTAATAGCTATAAAAGATACAAAAATACAATATAGTATACACTTTAGATACATTAAGTACAAATACACATCGGCAAAACTTCACTAAATAGCCTTTTTAAACAACAGGGTCTGTTTTCACTAAACCCCTAAGGAGAAGCTGTGCTAACCTAAAGATATCAATAAACCTTCAGATAGAATAATAGAATGTGTTCTAACCAGAGTCCTTATTTTGCAGGTAATTTAAGATGGAAGTTGCTGTTCAAAACTCCTTTTTATACATAGTATCTGACTGTGATGCCCTTAACATGTATTCATATAAATGTGTTTGCATTATTTTGCTTAACAACAAGATCTTTCTCATTTTACAAACACGGTTTATAGAGTGTAAAACTATTTACTGAAAGTTTTAGAACAACATTTTCTGACACATACGTACTTACTTACCATTCATCTGGTTCGAAAGCTGAAAGACTGGGTCAGTAGGATCTACCACAGCAGGATCAGAACAGAAGGTCTGGATGTTCTCCTTTAGGTACCAACTCAGGTTCTCATCTACCACACTAAACATGAGGAGGAAATCTTGGTCCACATCAGTCCTTCTCACCTGAGTGTAGTTAACCCCTGCTGCAGAAACAGTCTTCAGGGTTCCTGAAAATAAAGATCATGATATGGGAGAGTAGGTG
>JBBPDB010000153.1:9841783-9864739 GCA_037974465.1 Brachypetersius altus | reverse complement strand
CTCCCTGGAGCAACTTAGGGTTAAGGGTCTTGCTCAGGGACCCAGTGGTGGTGTGCTGAAGGTAGGATTCAAACCCAAAACCACTTGATCTGGAGGCAAGTATCCTACCCACTGAGCTACCTCCACCCCACTAACACTAACATATCATACAGTCAAAGCTGTGTCAAATGGTAAGAGAAGCATTTATAGTTTTCTACATTGTCATCCTGCAATAACTGCTCACATAATTCAATCATACCAAAAAAATGTTCCTCCTTTTTTGAAAATGAGTGTGATGTAGGTATATGCTGTGAATACTGGTGAATACTGTTAAAGTTTCTAAATATGTAATGCATTCCATGCTGTTCATATATGGATATTAGGCTGCAAAATTGTTTTGAATACAATATTTTTGTGATATCCCAGAAATCCACACAAATGCTTATACACCAGTCAGCCTTAACCAAGGGAAGTGAATACCATTGATTATTTGTTACAAGGGCACTTGTCAAGGGGTGAGATATCTTTGGTAGAAGCCATTTCTCATATTTGCGTAAAGGTCTGAGTGACTCAGACAAGGGCCGGATGGGGAAGGCCTGATGACTGATCGAGAGCATCTTCAAAACGGTAGGTCTTATGGTGCGCCCCCAGTGTATAATGGTTAGTGTCTATCAAAAGTAGTTCAGTGAAGGACAACTGGTGAAGCGGCACAACATAGATTTGTTCTGATGCAGCTAAGTCCAGTCCAGCATTTACTGCTAACTTGATGCCATCTTCAGAGGTCTTGTGCAGTCAGGTTTGACAGGTCACAACTGTTTTGGCAGCACAAGGGGGAGCTACGTAATATTAGAGTTGTGGTTTTTGTGTTAAGGCTTATCAGTACATCTATTAAACCGACAACCGTTTGGTCAACCCATTTACTCTGAAACAATGAGGCCCAATATTGGGCAACCAATCAAAAGTGAATCATGATCTACACAAGCCTCCGCAATGTATGACCACTGCAATGTATGTTTTAAATCAGCATCTATATGAGTGTGACAATCATTCCATGCCAGTGTTTTCTACACGAGCAACTCATTCTGCTTCATGAGGTACTAATGAAGTGATCCTGAATCATATTTAAAGAAGAAAAGTTTTAAAAAACTACACTTTCCTCTTGCGGTGTGACCAGTTGGATGGCAAAACACTGTCAGAAATGTCAAAGGTAATGTTGCCATTTTGTCTCTAGAGTGAACAAGATAGTTTTTTCTATTATTTTCTGTAAACACTGCTTCATTTCTCCTATTTCTATTTAAATCTGCTTTAAACACCATTTTTATTTGGAAATAAAATATTGTCAGCTGTATCTATGAACACGAAAAAACATGTTTGGATCAACAACCTCAGATCACAGTAAGTGAACTTCCTAGTCAAAAATATGACCCAAAGTTCAAACAAGCATGATGTTACTAAAAAATAGGATATAACTTTACTATTCTGCTTTCGTACTGTTTTTAATCGCCCGTATCCTCTTGGCTTTTGGAGATTTTTTAAGGTTATAAATTTCAAGATACCATGTTTAACATTAACAAGTCTGAAACAGCCAACAGGCAAACTAATAAAGGACTAAAAGTCTCACTTCCTATGAACAGGCATCAACATTTCAAGCACATGTGTAAACAACTCACAGGCTTTCTCTAAAGCACAGCGTGCTGGGTTTTAAACCCTGCACATCCTGCTCATCTGTTTACACTTACTCATGTAAAAAGGCCACATTATGCACTGTCTTACACAATTATCAGCACCCTTGATCAAGATAACCCCCTTAAAAGTCCCTTAACCCCCCTTTTTATGAAGTTATGAAAAGGAACAAACATGTCACTTGCAAGCAGTGCACCTATAAAACTCATGAAAGCTACATAATAGGATGCATTAAGATTATACTCTGGGAAACAAAATATCAGGTCCTTTTTCTAACATTGTATCAGATTGAACATTAAAATATGAAAAAAAATAACCCCTTGCCTTTTAATAAGGTCCAGTTAGCCAAAGAATATCACATACACCTGTGTCCCACATGTCGCACTTTCTTCCTGTCCTCATCAACCTCTCCTTTTCCATTCAAATAGACAAAGTTCCTTAATAAAACTGGCTTTCTTTTCAGTGTGTCTTAAAAGACTCATAGCCATTTGGTCTTGAATGTTGATAGTCCACAGTTTGTTCACTAAATAAAAAATCTTCCTGTAGATTTGCATCTCATTGAAGCCTTTTACAATATTTTAAAAATATTTATTGGCGAAACCAACCATACAGTTGATGTATGATACACCCAGCAAAAAAAGTGAGATAAATATAAAAATGGTCCAAATTAAAAAAAAGAGATGAATATAAAATAGTCCAAATTATATAAATATATTTATATGGTTACATAAACCGTCTAAAGATATTTTTAAATGTATTTAGAAAATATTTAAACATGTTGTAGGTGAAAATGCACGTTTTAAATATTTTCTAAATAGCCTAAAATATATTTTAAACGTATTTAGAAAATATTTAAATAGTGCACATTCATCTACAACGGCTTTTCCTTCATAGAGAAGAACCATAAGCAGACAGAGAACCCTCTCAAGCAGAGAACCATGAATGCATTCAAATCCAGTCTTGTTTTGAACCCATAATGATCCATTTGAACAGTTCTTCAAAAGTTCTACAATAAAGACAACAGTACTATAAAGTGCTATGAAAACGTAAATGTATAAACGTTTGTTCTTAATCTAGTATTGTACTGTTTAGAGTTAAAAACACGTTGCTTAAAATGTAGGCCAAGTTTCAACACCACAATACAACACAATCAAACAGAGCTTACCTGAACTCTGGACTGTTAGGGTTTCTGTGGTCTTACAGGAACAGAGCTCCGCTGTTCTTAATGAATAAAAATGAAACAAGGAGAAGGGACAGGGAGAACGTCAGAGAAGAGGAAGACGAGAAGAGGAACACACTGCGTACTCTGCGTGCTACAGCCCCTAAGCACTTTGCCCGGCGTACCGTATGCGTGCGTGTTCTTCTGTTGTCAGCACTTGCTCTTTAGTGAACATGACTAAAGCAAAGTAACCTAGAATAAGGACCACACCTCCACCCTACCGAGCACAAGTGTCTCTGAGTCATACAGTAATGTGAATGCAAAATGTCACTCTATTGTTAAAGACTTTTTCAATGACATAACCAACATGAAAAGTCTTGACAGGTTGTTTTCTTGGTATGTTCTAATAAAGTGTACTAGCTAATGTCAAATTAACATGCAAAGACACAACTTTTTAGCGCATATAAAGTAGAAAAATATCAACCAGCCCCTGTAAAAGATATTGCAGTGCCTAAATATCCTGAGGTATAACTAACATGACACACTGGCTCTCCTGTATTGCTATTAGAAAGAGGAATAGTTCCAAAGCTATCACTTTTAAGGTTAAATGACAAAAAAAGATGCTTTTTAAGACATGTGTAACTGGGTCATAAAGTTAAATATTATCTCTGCTTACAAGTGTGTGCATTCATATCTCCAGGAGATAAGTTCTGTCTACCACAACCAGAAACCTCAGTTAGACGTGTCACATACTGCGTGCTCAAAACACTCACAGGAGCCTGGTTTAGTTTAAACTGGCTTAAAGACATTTTTATTACTATTACAAGGTCTGGTATATACTGGCTACATTCACATATACACACGAGATCTGTACAGACCAGAGAGTTGCAACGGAGACGGTTTTAGTGTTTTAAAATGGAAAAATATTTGTTTAATGCAATTCCTACAATAAAAATATCTTTAAATGTATTTCACAGGCAGACAGAACAATAGAAGTATGGATGTAAGACATAAGGGTGCCATTAAAATAAAATAAGGAATAAACACAGCAGTACCAAAAGAATGTGTGCGTGCTGCCCCCTATTGGTCACAAGAGTAAGTTCACGAGACCCAAGCTACAAGATCTTTAAAAAGTAAAACAGATCCAAAAGACCACCAAGCCATCATAAATAGGCAGCAAACATTAAACCAGCGTTGTTAAAGGGTCTTTATATATCTGAAACCCGAATGGGCCTTTAAATGGACCACTGATACTAGTCAGCACTACATTATAAAAATACATTTGGATAAAAAGCATCTGAATAAAAAAAAGAAATGAAGAATATACACATTTATTAACTACACTTACATTATCTACACTTATTTCCACTTTACCAGAAACACCTACCATATAGCCACAATCTGCAGCTTTACCATTACTCACAGTATTCTGTTGCTGCACAACAGATACCACATCATTAGAAAGGAACCACTATAAAAATCACAGCTTACATTATTTAGGTTTTGGATCAATTTTGGCAGCAGTGACCTTAACAATGGTAGCGCTGCTGTGTTTTGTTGTTGTTGTTTTAACAACTCTATGCCATGGAGGTCAGAAAATGGCTCAGAAACTGAATGAACAAACAATGATGAACAAACAATGAACAATAATCAGCGTGCTAACAAGAAGGCAAAACTAAATAAACTAAAAAGAACTATGCTGCTGCACCCTATGCATTTAAAATAGCTACTGACAATTATTGAAGGTGTAAACAATAAACAATTTACATTTGGATACCTCTACTTGGAATCCATGATCATTGACGGCCAAGATTTGAATCAGGGTACTTTGATCAAAACCCACAAATTGTATTCAAGGAATTATTAGGTCATTAAAACCTCTTATGGTGCATTTGACAAAAAATGCTGTTATGTTACAGATGCATTTAAAATAGCTACTGTCAATTATTGAAGGTGTAAGATATGTCCCTATTAAACAATAGCATACTGAATCACCTTCATTTGCTTCCAGGGATGCATAAACAGAATAAGGCAAAACTGGAATCAGCACATTTTAGAACACACATCGCAACCATCCAGTTTATTTTGATTTTGGCCAATGTTTTAAGCTAATGAGGTAAAAATCATGTGGCAACTCATGCTGCATTTGAAAGGGAACAATAAAGGTTGTAAAACTGCTGAAAATGTATAACAGATGTATCTGTGTTGTAATTGATCTGTGTTGTAATTTAAAGAGGTAAATAACATGCTGTGCTGCTGCTACACCTGTGTCATACATGTCTTTTTCTTTAGACAGAACAATTAATTTATTTCATTTTAATTAAAAAGGACACTGCTTGCTCATTTATGAATTTCAGATGCCAATTAGCCCAATTAAAGATCATGTTATCTATATTTTGAATTTGGCTTATAGACAGTACTAGAAACACACTTACTTACATTAAATATTTGTTGTATTCTGTGTTTGTCGGGTCGGGTGTTACACGCCAGGTGTGCACTTTTTAAGAAGAATCATATGTGTAAAGTGATTTATATTCTAATAATAATCAGCCAAAAAAAAAAAAACAATTTTTACCGGTCATCATGATTCATGAACAGTGCATCCCTTCATTGCACAGTGGTATAATATTTTGAAGATATCAGTAAACAGCATTTGGTCAGCAGTTCATTCAGTTCTTATTCAAATGTAAACTGAAAGTATAAAACATTTTATAGACAGTATTCATCAAGAATCCAGGTTCCATTTTTGTCCTGAGTGAGACTCAGACATAGATGTCTGACTGGAGAGGTGTGTTTTGGAGACGTTTGGATCGCTCACGCCTTTCTGCTTCATAGCGAGCGTGCTCCGTGCGGAAGTGTTTAACATTTTGGATCGTTTTAAAAGTGAAAAAGGTCCCCGCAGCGTACAAAATGGCTGTAATGATTCCAAACAATGCCACGGCTGCATCACCGCCACCCACGTTACAGTTCATCCAGGTGTATCCATTGCGAGCATAAAGTCTTTCACGCTTCAAGCACACGTCCGTTGAGTTCACGCTGATCACAAAGTGTAGATACAAACCCACCGCAACCACATACATCACAGCTCCTATCAGCTGGAAGGCAAACTGACCGATCAGGAGCTTCGGAGGAAGAACATGGGCAGGTTTGTTGCCAGACACAACAAATAAAAGCGAGAGAACACCGAAAGTCAGACTGAAGGCCAAACCTCCATACACTCCAGGTGCTCTCATTTGTCCGAACTGCATGTCCAGGTCACGCACCTGCTGAAGCTCCGTCCCTTCAAACGGGATGAGTGCGCCCACAAAGCTTCCACCTCCAAAATTCATTGCCGACATGCCTGATAAGGTCACATGGGCAGCCACAAGGCAGAACAGCACCAACATATTGGTCAGGGTGGCACACATTAGCACAATACCTGAAAAGTACACACACATTTGTATATTACACACACACATACATACATAGAAATATACACATACACACATATATACATACTGTCCAGACACACTCTAAAAAGACTGAGCATGAAAGAAAAAGGAAGATAAACAATCTAATAAACAACATCTAATAAACAATTTATATTTGGATACCTCTACTTGGAATCCATGATCATTGACGGCCAAGATTTGAATCAGGATACTTTGCTCAAAACCCACAAATTGTATTCAAGGAATTATTAGGTCATTAAAACCTCATTTGACAAAAAATGCTGTTATATGAATACGAGATGAATGCAGAATGTCAAATTTGAACAGCACAGCTGTGTAAGACAAGATGTAATGTAGTCAGACTTAGTGAGAGAAAGAGAAAGCCTTTTCATTGTATGTGTCACTATGCTACAACCTGAGAGTGGCAAACCAGTTAAACCAGCTCAAAAGAAGGAAAAAGGAAACACACAGTATCATTGGGCGTGGTCTAGGCACATAGAGAAAACAAATCTCTGTATCATGCTCTCAAATAATCTATAATTACATATTTTCTCTTAAGGCTAGTACACTTTCCTCCCACGGCTAATAAATTAAACTGTAAGCAATAAGGAACATGAGTAATAAATATAGACATGATCAGTCCCCCGTGGCCTTCTTTGTACCCTCCCCCTCAGTTCCTGAAAACACTCACCTCTTCTGGAGCAAATGTGTGTACACTTTGACTCATCTGCTTCTTCTGAGGGCCCTCTTCTTGAATGTCTGGGAGTCTCTGATGATGTTCTGGGGTACAATCGAAAAGGAACAAAATAGGTTATTTGAATGGTATTACTCATAATAATCTTAGAGATTCTCATCTAGCAAATGTACATATCCAAATATATATTTTATATATACAAAATTACATGAAAATAAACACACTTGGGGGTATTTAAGGATGATCTTTTTCAAACGTGCATTACACTACCTGCGCGCGCGCGCACACACACACACACACACCTGTGGCTGGACGGTGGTCTGTGGTTGTTTTGGTCTCGTCGTGGTCGTCTTTCTCCGTGTGTTCCTTCGTTCCTCTCACTTTGCCCCCTCTGCCTCCTGGGCTGATCACCCATGGCGAAATTACTGCAGAAAACAACTATGTTGAGCCTCCATGACCAACTTAACCACTATTACACTACTCTAAGCGCAACCTTTGTACCCCTTAAGACAAAGTCACCTCGAAGGAAAACGGTTCGGGAGAGGAAACGTTGAAAATAAAAGTGTTTACTAACGGTGTGGAAAGGCTTACTTAACGTTAAGAGAAGGAAAGTGGACCTGAACTACACTCAAAAGTAAAAGACGAAAGCAGCTTCTGTTCTAGCCATTTTGCTTCGGAAAACGAGACATAATATTTGGAAACCGCATCAGAGAAGCTCACACGCTACTCCCCTCCTTCAACAAATGATAAGCCTCATTAAATACTTTAAACGTGTCGAAATAAAACAGACTGATAACTTACAGGTTTGAAGTTGATGTTTCTCATTTGTTTCTCTCGACCTCTAATCTCGGGCTGTTACGCTTCATGAAGCTCCTCCCCCTCCTCCGCAGTCTCGATCACCTGACACACCTGAAAGGAAGGGCGGGACTCAGGTGTACTGAGAAGTACTGAGTGCTTACTGGTTTCTGACACTGGAGCTACGGATATGGAGGCTCTTGAATAGCCTCAGTGTTGGACAGATCCGCCTCCACAAGAGAGACGCTCTCTTTCTTTTGCGTTACGTCAGAGCTGGGGCATCAGCACTGTTGACAAAAGTCAGGGGCTCATTAGTATGCAGATTGTGCAAAACTGAATCACTATGCTGGAGCACAAAGCCACAAACACGGAAAACATCACTGCAGTAACAGCATTTCGTGTACACTACATGGACACAAGTATTGGGACGAACTTGTTTTTTCCAGGGTTTGGACTAGGTACCTTACTTATAGTGAAGGGAAATCTTGCTTCAGACATTTTGGACAACGCCATGCTTCCAACTTTGTGGATGCAGTATAATAATAATAATACATTTTATTGATATTGCACTTTACATTTTCTCAAAGTGCATACAGACAGAATATTAAAATAATGTATTAAAAGACAGTTGTACAGTACAGTTGTGGAGCCCTGAAGTGTGTAGGAAGGGCGTTCCATAGTCGTGGGGCAGCGCAGGAGAAGGCCCTATCTCCAGTAGTGCTGGAAAGGAGGAGAAGGTGGGTGTTATTGGAGTGGAGAGGTTGTGAGTGGCTTTGGGTATAGTTCCTTTAAGTATGACATTACCATGCAGACATTGGAAGGTGAGCAGGGAGATTTTGCAGGTGATCCGGGCAGAAACAGGAAGCCAGTGAAGTGAGCGGAACACAGGGGTATGGGGAAAGTCTTTTTCTATTCCAGCATGACTGTGTCCCTGTCCCAAGTAAGGTCCATAAAGACACAGTTGAATGAGTTCAGTGTGGCAGAACTTGACTGGCCCTGCCCTCAACCCCATCCAACAGCTTTGGGATGAACTGGAACAGAGATTGTGAGCCAGGCCTTCTCATCTAACACCAGTGCCTGACCTCATAAATCCTCTACAGAATAAATGGGCAATAAGGAACATGATGAGCAATAATTACAGACATGGTAAACACCATGTGGCCTTCTTTGTACCCTCAGTTCTTGAAAACATTCACCCCATCTTCAGCAAAAGATGCCTGGATGAACTTCTATTTTAATTCAAGATGGAACAAAATAGGTTATTTAAATTGTATTAATAATAATATTACACAGATATTCTAACATTGTTTAATTTCAGTTTACTTCTGTGTGACACTGTTTCATTTCAGCTCACTTCTTATACTTATATATAGGGTATGGAGGCTTTTACCTAAAGGAAGCTTGGGGAACACTTCATTTTACACAGAACTGTCCCTTTAACTGACTAATTACTAATTGGTTCCCAGCCCTGCAAACTCTCTGATCTAAAACAGTGTCTCTCTGAATAATGAGGAACTGTCAAAGCATGTGCTGAGTAAGCTGCGCTCACAAATGTTCTTATCCATTTTGCTTGCTTTTGAATTTCAAACTTATATTCTGGCTGTGGGTGAAAGGTGAGTGTGATTTAAGTTTTCTGTGATTTCCATAATGCATGCAAAAGACATCATTTGATGTTTGTTGAAGCCAGAGGTATGTTATGTAGCCCAAAGCCTTACTTGAGTAAATGTATGGTTACCTCAATGAAATTCTAATTGAAATGTGAATTGTTTGTATTTAAAAAAAAAAGCTTGAGGAGGAGTAAGAATGTTTTGAAATACTGAGTTTCCTATCAAATTACAATGATATTTCTGTGCATCCAGTATCTGGTAAAAGAGCTGAGGTTTCTTAGGTCCTTTTCTTAAAATACTGTTTGCCTAAAATGCTTAAAGAGCTGAAGAATCTAAAGCATCCAAGCCCTGTCTTACCAAGTGAAACAGAACTCTATACAAATTGGATGAATGTACACTCATTAAAAAGGTACTAAACTTTCACTGGGGTGATATCTTCAAGGGTGTTACTACATAGCCTCTAGTTAGGGGACATAATTATGCCATAATTCATTGCACCTACCCTGAGGTTTTATATCTTTTGTTTTAAAAACATTATGAAAAGGTACCAACAGGGACATGTGGTGACTTGGTGGCCAGGGAGTTGCCCCACTGATTGTATGGCCATGGGTTTGAATCCCAGTGGCACCACTGAGTTATGGCTATCTATGTTAGCTCAAGATGAAACACTTTACATACTCTTCTTTTAATTATGCATAGTGTGTACTTCTGGACTGGCTAAGTGTGTTCTGTTGAACCTCTACATAGTTGTAGTATTGTAAGAAGATGGATGGTGGTTTTGAGGACCTTGAGCTGCGAGCAGCTCAGCGAGAATACCTGGACTTTATTGATGATGATGTGAGTACCCTCCTGTACCTTTGCTAATATTTAATGGTTTATAACTCGAACACAAGCCAATGTTGGATCAAAACGGCAGCAATAAAGTTCTTTTTGTGCTTCCTACATCTGTCTAACAGTGAGAGTAATGACTGTTTGTTGTGGTCTTCTACACAGTTTAATCATGCCACACTGTCATGATCCTGCTTGAACATCATTTGTGTTTTTGACAGCAAGACCAGGGAGTGTATAATGAGAAGGTCAGAAGCATGGTGTCTGAAGGCCAGTCTCGCCTCATCGTCAATATAAATGACCTGCGACGGAGGAATGAAAAACGAGCCAAAGAGTTAGTAGCCCTGTCTGAATCGCTGTAAAAGTGTGTTTGTCTAAATGCAGAATCCTACTGTGTGTTCCAAATGGAGAGGTTCAGGGAATATAGGATGCTGTCAAACCTTTTGGATCTTGCAAACAAACCAGCTAGGATCTAATGATGGCAAAGTTATTACCTAGATAGTAAAGCAAGTTTTGGTATTTGCCTTCTCCCCAATAGACTGCTGACGAATGCCTTTAGTGAGCTGATTGCATTCCAGCAAGCTCTAAAGGACCTGGTGTCTTCCGTTGATGCAACCTATGCCAAACAATTTGATGAGTTCCATGTTGGGTTCGAGGGAAGCTTTGGGAACAAGCATGTGTCGCCACGTACCCTCAGTGCAAGGTTTTTAGGAAATCTGGTCTGTGTTGAGGGCATTGTGACAAAGTGTAAGTAATGCTTTCCTAAGTATGTGTTTAACTACAAGGTAAGTCAGAAGTCGAGAACCACCCTGTATCTTTAGGACACTTTAAACTTTGATCTAATTTCCATTATATATTTATATGTAGCGGTGATATTTGCTAATTTACTACCCTGCCACCTCAATGGCCGTCATTTAGAGCAGTGGTCCCCAACCTTTATTTCGTCACGGACCGGTTTAATATCAGAAACTATGTTCACGGCCTGGCCTTTAAGGAGTGGCAGATAAATATACGCATTTATACAAATAAATGATACGCATAAAAATGGGGATACTTTAAAAATATAATAATGGGGTATCTTTAAAATATAATAAATGTAAATCCAATGTGTACTCGCAGCTTTATTAATAGCATTTTCATTTTTTATTTTTTTTTTTCTGTGCAGCCTGGTACCGGTCCGCAGCCCGGGGGTTGGGGGCCACTGATTTAGAGTACAACACTGAGCATCTTATTTGGGATGTTCCCACCCATAACTACCCCTGAAATTTTATAGGAAAACTGATAACATCTGTAAACATTACTTGCAGTGGTAGGTGTCCAAATCTGGTTCTGGACGACCAATGTCCAGAACAATACTGACCGACACACCTGGGGGGTGTTCCATGAAAAAGGATTAAGGAGAAGTCTGGCTTATTTCAAAGTAAAGTAAGTCAGACTTTCCCTTAATCCTGTTTCATGGAATACCCCCAGGGTTTAACTTTTCTGTTAACCCTCATCTTTACACACTGACTTGGCTGGACACTGTGGACACTGGTCCTTCAGGACCCTTTACCAGAGTGAGATTTTTTTTTTCACTGTCAAATTGTCACTGGCATTTCGAATCATTGTCCCATTGATTTCGTTTGATGACCAGTATGTTATTTTGATGTCATTGTTTGGGTCAGTAACTGTCAAGATTGATACTAAAAGACATTTCCAGTGATTGTGTTTGCATTCTGCACATTGTGTATTGTAGAGAGAGAATGTTGATACACCAAAACATGAAGCATTGTACTGTTTCAGGTTCACTGGTCAGACCAAAGATCATGCGTAGTGTTCACTACTGTCCAGCCACAAAGAAAACCCTGGAGAGGAAATACACTGATCTAACTTCACTGGATGCTTTCCCATCTAGTGCTATCTATCCCACTAAGGTATTCCTAACGCTGTGGCTTTTAAAAAAGTCTATTTATCCTGGATTTGATATTCACAGATTGGTGTGTGTATGCAGGATGAAGAGAATAATCCATTAGAAACAGAATTTGGGCTGTGCTGCTATAAGGATCACCAGACTCTCACTATCCAGGAGATGCCTGAGAAGGCTCCTGCAGGTCAGCTGCCCAGATCTGTTGACATCATTGCTAATGATGACCTTGTAGACAAAGTGAAGCCAGGAGATCGTGTGCAGCTTGTTGGAGTATACCGTTGTTTGCCTGCCAAACAAGGGGGCTTCACCTCAGGCACTTTCAGGTAAGATATATCAATCCCTTGTCCGATTGTTACATTGAGCACAGAATTTTAACATTGCATTTACAGACTTAACTGGATTTTTTTTTTCTTCAGAACTATCCTGCTGGCCAATAACGTGAAGCTAATGAGTAAAGAAATTGTTCCCACATTTTCTGCTGATGATGTAGCCAAGATCAAGAAATTCTGCAAAACCCACTCTAAAGTAAGAAGGCACGAACATTCAAACTGCCTTGTTTGCTTGAATTTACTAAAATAATCCTGGTAGTTGCTTTTCCTTCAGTGAAGTGTCTATATGTGCCTCAGGATGTTTTTGAGCACCTGAGCCGATCACTAGCTCCCAGTATCCATGGCCATGAGTACATAAAGAAGGCCATTCTCTGTCTGCTCCTTGGAGGCAATGAGACCAACCTAGAGAATGGCACCCGCATCAGAGGAGACATCAACATCCTACTCATAGGTTTGATACAAGTGAAAGAATGATCATCACACAAACATAGGCTCTAACCAGCACTGTGACCTTCAATCGCAAGACATGACCCAATATCCGTTAGCTTCTGGAGCGCTACCTTTTTGAAGTGTGTTATCTTGTGCTTTGTAGGTGACCCATCGGTGGCCAAATCTCAGCTGCTGAGGTATGTTCTGTTCACAGCACCGAGGGCCATCCCAACCACCGGACGTGGCTCGTCTGGGGTGGGACTTACTGCTGCGGTTACCACTGATCAAGAAACAGGTGACTGAGGTTCAGTAAAATACAAGATCTATAAAAAGACATTTGTGCTTAAAATATATTTTCTATTGGATTTGTGTGTCTATGCAGTCATAGCAGAAGCAATTTCCTCTGGGATCAATAAAACAGATACTGATATGAACTCTACAGAAGGATCTCCAGGTGAAGGAATGATGTTTCTGTTGTTTGATTCTCATTCCTTTCTCTCTCAGGGGAGAGGAGGCTGGAGGCAGGTGCCATGGTTCTTGCGGACAGAGGGGTGGTGTGTATCGATGAGTTTGACAAGATGTCTGACATGGATCGTACAGCCATCCATGAAGTGATGGAGCAGGGGAGAGTTACCATTGCTAAAGCTGGGATCCAGGCCAGGCTCAACGCTCGCTGCAGTGTGTTAGCTGCTGCTAACCCAGTCTATGGAAGGGTAAAATATGCTAACTAGAAAATGTTGTGCCTTATAGGTATCCTATCCATGCTTTACAAATGGGGCTCGTTCCATGGGAATGAGTGCTTGGCATGTGACAACAGTGGTTCTTGGTCTTTGATCTTCCACCTCAGTATGACCAGTATAAGACCCCTATGGAGAACATTGGTCTACAAGATTCCCTACTCTCCCGATTTGACCTGCTGTTCATCGTTCTGGATCAGATGGATGCAGACAGTGACCGGGAGATTTCAGAGCATGTGTTGCGAATGCACAGATACAGACCACCTGGGGAGCAAGAGGGAGCAGGTGGGAGGCTGCCACCTAGTGGCAGGAGTAAACAAAAACAAATATGTGAAACGGGAAAGAAAGGAGTGTTAATATGCCAGATGCAGATTTAGTGTGGAACTATATTACAAGATGCGTCATCCCAGTGTTATTTATTCCTGGTCTTAAGCAATATATTGAAATCTAGAGCATGTTGTCGATGTTTTTCCAATTTCAGCTTCTCAATCTACTAAAATGTCCATGCCAGTGTCTTAAAATTGACTGGTTTGTCTATGTCTTTAGCAATGCCTCTGGGCAGCACAGTGGATATATTTGCCACAGAAGATCCAAACGTCACTGAGGCAGCAGAACAGGAACTGCAGATCTATGAGAAAAAGGACAACATCCTCCATGGCCACAAGAAGAAAAAGTGGGTCTAAAGTACTCATTACTCTTCCACTTCCAGATATTTTCTAGGTTTACAGAACCTGCTGAGCATTTTGGTCCTTTCATTAGATCATTGTAATTTTTTTTTTCAAAATGAAATGAATGTAATGGTACTGATTTGGCTTGCAGGGAAAAGATAGTTACAATGGAGTTCATTAGAAAGTACATCCATGTGGCTAAGCTGGTGAAACCTGTTCTGACCCAGGAGGCTTCAGACTATATAGCAGAAGAGTATTCTAAACTCCGAAGCCATGACCAGGTCAACAGCGACTCAGCGAGGGTGTGTACAAAAAGCCCAATTCTGCATCTAAACTCACTTGCTAGATCATTTTTCAGCAACCTATGACTTAAATAGGGGGGAAAAACAAGTTGCTATGTTTAGTGATGGCATTACCCTCCTACAGACGATGCCTGTGACCGCTCGTGCTTTAGAGACCATGATCAGGTTGGCCACAGCCCATGCTAAAGCCCGCATGAGTAAAACGATTGACTTGGGAGATGCAGAGAGCGCTCTAGAGCTCATGCAGTTTGCCTACTTCAAAAAGGTAAACATGAGAATTTCCTTAATTCTGAAAATCTGAATTAGGAGCAGGGTGCCATGAATGTTATGGGTTTACTTTTTGTGTAGATTCTGGAGAAGAACAAAAAGAGGAAGCTTCCTGAGGACAATGTGGACTCTGAAATGAATGGTTCTCAGATTGAGGAGACACAAAGCCAGAGAAGTGTCCGGTATAACATTGGAGACTTTGGAATTGCATACAGTATGTGGAAAATGTATTGAATACATCAGCTGACATGTTGGTATCCTCTACAGGAAACGTTCCCGTGTCTCTAAAGATGACATAGATACAACAATGGCAGAAGACTCTGAAGACCCATATGACTTCACAGAGACTGAAGACAGTGAGTTATTTTGTATGTGGAGTGCTGTCATTCAGTAGCATCCACCTATCCCAAAGAAATCTACAGTCGGTTCATGAACTCTGACTCTGTGAAAAAAATATACATGAGATGTATGAATGTGAATGACTTAAGTTTGAATAATCTCTACATAATGTACAGGTTCAACACCAGTTAAATGTTTTTCCTAGGACTGTATGTTCCACAACAAGAACCCTTTAAGAATCCATAACTGTGTGTGTTTCTCTGTGATCAGCTCAAGCTAGTCAGATGAGCAAACCAGCATCTCAGAGGAGCAGTCAGAGGAAAAAAACTGATATCAGCCAGGACAGGTAAAGTGTTTTAATGGACTTTCTCCACTATCCAGGGTGTAGATATGGTTATTTCCATATTGCTGGTCAAATACTTGTGTCCCTTCATACAACAGAACTGTAGGGAGACAAAAATATGTAGGCTTTTCTGACAATTGTGTGGTAGTCACATGACCCCTCAGATGGTGACTGTGTTGACAGTAAACACAAACAGCAGCTTCTGAATTGCTTTTCACTCAGGAGTCATGTTTTTTAGAATGGCAGGCATTCAGTTCAGGTGACTTTTGCATTTGACCAATTTGCTTTTCACTAGTGCTAGCTCGATCTGGGTGTTCAGGTGAGAGTTTCAGTACTTTGGGGTCACTTGTCATTGGAAACCGTGTCATCAGTTTAACTATAGTGGTGTATTGCTGTGGGATATTTATGTTGAATCGTCTCTGATGACCTCTTACAGAATGAAGGTTTTCAAGGCTGCCCTGCTGAAAGCCTTCAAAGTGACCAGGTCTCAGTCTGTGGCTGTCCCAGAGCTTCTCACCCATGTTAACAAAGGCCAGGCAGAGGAGTTCGACCAGCAGGAGGTGAACTCATTGCTGGAGCGCATGCAGGAGGATAACCAGGTCATGGTGTCTGAGGATGTGGTCTTCCTTATCTGACGTTGTGAAAGATGATAGCATTGTTGTTTGCTTTGATGTCTTGAAAGACTATCTATAGTGTTTGTTACTAATAAATTGCTTGAGCACTTATATTGTGTGTGTTTTTTGTTATCAGAAAGACAGGGGGAAACTGTTAAACATTACACAGATTTTTATTTGACTTCAACTGGATGTTCAGCAGGATTCAGTATAATGAGACCCAATTACATGGTGCAGACTGGTCATCATTCCATTGTAGAGTGAACTGAGTGAAAGGTTCTGTAAAGGAGGGAAAGTGTTGATGTTCAATTCTTCACATATTTAGTTACTAAACGGGGGGTCATTGAGTTACGACAGTCTCGTCATACGACGTTTAGAGTTTACAACACCCACTTTCACTCGACCCGGTTGTGTCTTACGTATGGAGTATGTTGGCAAACGTAGTTTGGATGTGCAAGGTGGAAGAATACACAGAAGTGCAGCGTTTTCCTTTTTCTGTGGCTTAGTTTTGTTTTTATGATGTGAGGATAGGGTGTGTTTTGACACTAAAATTCGAGTTAAAGGAAAGAAACATATCTATGGCGTAACTCAAGGACCCCCTGTACTTAATACCAGATACTTACAGCCATCAAATCTCTCTGGCTCTGTCCCCTCTTCGCTGTCCCCTTCTCCTCTTCGTCTTTTCATCTTGTATAACACACTAGCAACCACAAGCAACAACATGACTGCTACTGCAAAAGCACACACCACTGCAGTGAGGTTAGTGGTGACGGGTGCTGTGGTGTCACCAGGCGATGAGCTTCTCTTTAGGCAATTCTCACCACAAGCAACAGGCTGAGTCTCCAAAAGACTGCTTATATCTAGAGAAGACCCAGAAACAAATACAGATTACTATAATTGAATAGAAATCATTCTTGAAACTTTGTTCATTTAAAGTGCTATAAATCCATAGAATATTAATAATGTCTTGGCCGAAGACGTTCATTGGTGTAGCATGGTGTGCTTGCCCAGAAGGGGAAACCTATTTTGTGAAGGGCAGTATTGTTCTCCATTGTGCTACACCAACACAAATAATCCGATCACAGCCCCACCAACATCTTGCAAATTGCATATCCAACTTGTTATAAACTTGCATGAATCCATTTGAAGTTGTCAACTGGCCAGTAGTCAAATAAGGTGTAGTGTGAAATTAGCTTCTCTTACCAAATAACTTCCCTACTCAGAGGTTAACAGGAGAATCATGAAATACATTTTGGGCCATTTATAATATCCACTTAAATGCCTGCTTCAAAGTTACCTTCTAGATTGAAGAGAAAAATTGCATCATCTCCTTTGATGAAGTCACGGCTTTTCAGTCGGTTGTGCGCAATGAAAGAGCTGGTGCCGTAGCCGGGCCCTCTGTAGTATGCAGTACCATCTTGATTCTTTACCAGGCTGCCTACTTTCCGTGGATCATCCCAGAAATATTCCACATTTCCCTGAGCTTTAAAAGCAACAAAAAAAAATATATAGTGTGAACACAATCTCAAATAACATGTTACTACAACAATCGCAGATTGTTTAATTTATAATCTATTATATAATTTTTTTATTCCATTTCCTGTGTGCGCTCTTACTCTTTTTATATAGTGTGCTTGAGCTTACAGTTGGTGGAAGTCTTGCTGGGGTCAGTAGTGATCATCCTTTGGTTGTCCATGCGGTGTTGAATATTTGGGTTCTGGTCCATCAGCGCCATTGTTGCTTGTCGCCATGGACAGGGCCATATCAACTGGCTGTCATGCGGTCCCGAGGTCAGGTGGAAATAGACGGCCATGTTGCCAGGGTTGCTAGTAGCCCCATTGACATAGATGCCAATCTGGAAAGAGTAGCCTTCACGAGATAAGAACGTAGGGCTGTAGATCTTGGAACCAACAGCCGCTGAGGCGAGGAGGCCACTGAAGTTCCGAATGTGCCAGGTATGGTGAGGGCATTGTGTCTCTGAGAGGTTGATGTCGTCCAGAGATAGACCTCCTTTTGATGCGCCCAGGCCCTTCACCCCTTCAAACACCACTCGGAACTTCTGAGACACATCCAGAGTCACATGGTAAAGCTCCCAGGAGTTTCTAAAGCCACCTGTCCCAGAAAACCATGTTAACCATAGTATAACAGTGAACAGGTCTGTGCTCAGACATTTTGTGGAGCAGGAGCACAAGGTAAATAGAAAGACTGACCAAAGGGCCCATGTGTAATCTGAAGGCAAGGGGGTCCATTTATACAGGTGCCCAAGTATAACATTTTGTAGGAGATACTAGTTGTAGAATGTCTGTGTGCATTATATTTCAAATATAAAAATCTGATAAGACTTTAAATTACCACTGATTGTCTGAATAAGTCTCAGCACTCCTTTGGGGTTTGCGGTGCTATACTCGCGCACCCACACTTTCAGCTGGTCATCCTCGCCCCCACTGTTGAACAGGTAGAACTGCAGGCACTGGAATCCTCTTTTGGGGTAAAAGAATCGACTTTCCAAGTAAGCCTTGTCTCCATGACTCCCTGTGGCTGTGCTAAAATGCATAAAGAACCCTACACCTGCAAGAGAAAAGTGAAAGGAAGATTGTTGTAATAAAATCATTGCTGCTGTACAATCATACCACATTAGTCAATAAAATTCGGGCAGTAAGAAAAGCAAAGTGCTGGGACGACAACCTCATAAAACACAGTAATGAGGGCATGTTTTTGCTTAGCTCTTATGAGGGCAGAAACAGTCAGGAATGGGCTGGATAATGCAGTTCAAGGACTTTAGAAATAAGAAGTGTATTAACCTCTTTTCTATTTTCTTGCTTTATTGATCAGTGTTTCAGTTTACCATATAATTTTAACTGTTGTACTGTTACTATTTCATTGCTTGTTATTCATAGGGCTGTTCATACCGTTGCACTGGCCCATGTTGGTGAAGTCAGTGTTTGGGCCTCCCTCCACACTCCTCACCCGCACCCACTTGCCATTTGTATCTTCTCCCTGGATCATACCACAGATATTGGCTTCCTCAAAGCTGCAGGAATCCATGAAGGTGGAAAATGTTGCTAGAAGAGATCACACAACTGAGCAAAAGAGCAAGATCTTTTGCAACCAAATGCAGTGGACCAACAGGACATGAATTTTCCACTTCATAATGGTTGAACCAAAGGTCACGCTCTTACCAAAGGTAAAAGATAAAGTGCATTATATAAAGATACAGTATCATAAACAGTGAATTATGATGCCAGGAACTAAACTCACTGCAGTTGTAAAGTGTATTTAACTTGAGCACATCACTAGAACTGAACTCCATGCGCTGGCCGATCACGTCCATGAACTCCGGGATCTTTGTGACGATGGTCGGCTCAGAGCCCTTGTTGAAGGAGGTCTTGCTGTAGTGCATAACAGAACTGTAGTCGTAGGGTATGCCAAGAGCACTGGACACTGTGTCATCATACGTGTTAAAGTTGTGCTCTTTCCCTAGGAGCAAATCATGGAACAGGAAATTTCTTACAAAAATGTATGCAATGCAGTGTAATAACACAGAGCACATTGAAATATCCTAAAAGCAAAGGAAAATGAGGAATGTCATGAAGTAAAGCAAAGTATTGCAGAGTCTGATTCTTGAATTGATTGATGGTGTGGATACTGTACCTTCTTCAATCTGGTTCCAAATGATTTTGACATAGTCGTCTCGGTCAGCTCGGGACTGCTCATGCCAGAAGCCCAGAGCATGCAGGAACTCATGCTCCACAGTAGCCAGGCGGTCACAGTTTTTGCCGATTGATAACCTCTGCTTCCCCACCCGACGATTGCCCACAGAGGAAGAACACCTGGCAATGCAGAAAGTGGCACCGTTCAAGATTATCCACATTTGTGTTGCCAGAATACACCAGAAATGTTACTATGAAAAACGGAATTTACATTTGTCCCTAAGTGCAATTGAACCAATTTACTGTATGTTTGATATCTGTGAGAATAACATTGCTAGCAAATAATGAAAGCTTGTGTACACTGTTCAGCATCATCATAGCAGACTTGCTTATGTGCTTACACTTGCACATGACACTTTTTGATATAGCACCCCCCCCCCTCTACATATTTTCTGGGTTGAGGAGGGTGAGTATGAGCAGAGTATACACTAAACACTAAAATGTGCAGGGCAGGGGGGATCGGGGGCAGGGTTGGGAACCTATGAGCTATAAAAATGGACCAAAATCAATTTATAGTAGCAGAAAGCTTCTCAAGGCTTCATTCTTCTTCAAACTTGAGTCTATTCTGTGTTGCTTGATCGGCTGTATTTTGGGTAGGGGAGAAATTAAATGCCCCATTAAGATCTTCTTACCCAGATCCTTTGTACACCGAAATGTAGTTCGGCTCTCCACTCCAGGGTTTGAAGTCAAAGCAAGTCTTAAGTCTGTACTGCTCAAACGCCTTCAGTATCAATCCTTTAGCATTGATTTCTGCATGTATGAAGTTGGAATAAACACAAAGCAAATATGTGAAAGTAAAGTAAGGTCTCTCCTAATAGTCACACAGCATGAACAATGTGAAATTCTTTCTCTGCATTCAACACATTCACCAAGTGAAGCAGTGGGCTGCCATTAATGGGAGACACCCAGGGCGCAGTGATGCCACTAGTGGTCCTAGGATGCGAACCCACAACCTTCTGATCACAGGGTTAACCACTAGGTCACCAGCTGCCCCAACCAATGAGTTTGCTTGTGTGATACTGATCCTTAGGCATATCATAGCATATTAGTGCGTGATCCGTTTTTGCCCTTCTTGATGAATACATTCACTCAGGGCTTCTCTGTAGAGTGAAATTACTCTCTTACCCAAGCTGTCCTCAAGATAATATGGCACAGTGGTTGGCCACCGATACTTTTCACCCAGAATAGAGTTAAGACTCTCCACCTGTTAACCACAAACATTCCTCAGCAGTACTCTCAGCACATTGTCTTTCAGTATTATCAATCATTTATTGGCGTAGACTAATGTACACAAAAGACTCCAGTAAGGACAAACTGAAGCATATGAAGCTCATCATGAATCTCATCAATTACTATTGTGTATATGCATTCTGTTTGCTTGTGTTAGTAGCCTGTAAGTAGCTTAAAAAGTGAAAAAGTAAAACATTTTTCATGAAAATATAATGACAAAGAGGAAGATAAATAAAGTAAAAACTTTGTAACATATAATACACAGTGTTATATGAATAAAATGGATAAACAGAAGCCAAACGGACCTTGTCAATGACTATGTCTCCCTCTACCAGATCAAGTCCTGCTTCTGTAACACAGTAATCGAGGATGAGCTGTTAGTGTGATTGTGAAAGAAAAAAAGAGAACTGTGCATGCACGGAGACATAGTAATATATCGCACAGACCTTCATTTATGTCAAATATATCCCAGTCTTTCCCATGATCCACATCCACTTCTGTAAAGCCTAATGAAGCACATCACAAAAGGTCAAAATCAAGATGGTATTTTCCTATCATGGCCAAAATCATTTATGAACAATTATCTATATATTGCAACATATGGATGAAACGTCTTACCTGTGAGGGAGGAAGCTAACTGTAAGAGAAAAACGTTTTTTAGGTTTTTTTGGTTTGCTTATAAAAGGCAGATCTGTTAACGTGAACATTGTAGATTATTTTAACATAAATGTATGTGTAACGTTAGCACTGTGGACAATTCGGAATATTTTTTAGCAAATTTCATTTGAAAATATCCTTCCAGAAGCACTAAATCCAGTAAAAATGCATAAAAATCCATTGATTTAATGTGGTTACAAATCCACAGAAATATTGCAAAGTTGTGTTGATGCAATACAGTGCATCCATGTGTAAAAAGTGAACACATTTGAATCAAGATAATTCAATGCATTTTTCAATGCATATAGAAATATAAGCTTTTTCCCATTCACTATATAAATAATTATTAAATAATATCCATTTAGGTGTCATTTCTGTTCATAGTTTACATTACATGTCCATTCAGGTGATGCCTTGTGTTGCTGTTCCAAAATTACGACAAATAAAAGAACTGGACTGAAACTCACCAAAAACAGTTCCTCAGTGCAAAAAAGGCAGAGAAGCAGAAACGTCCCATAAGAAGTCATAATTGCAGCCTCTAACCTTCAGCATGCAACTGACTATTCTGAGGCTGAGCTGGCGGTGATAAGAAGAAAATCCTGATAAGCAGTGTGATGACTGATAAAGCTGCCATTGATTAAGCGGTGCAGTAAATGTGGTTAATAATAATGACGCTGTTGACTTCTTCAGATATTTATGTAGTTGATATTATACATACACTCTCACCCCAACACTTTTGACCTCCTTTATTGCACAACAATTCAATAACAGAAAATCATTTCTTGAGCATGCTTAAAAGTACAGTAAGCACTAGTGCAAATATTTTCATCACCCAGGATAGTAAAAATCGAGGCATGACAAGAAGTATATAAAAGCATAAAATACAGTTTTTCAGAAGACTGATTTCAAATATCTGTTATCTTCAGCCCAAATTTCCAAAGTACCATTAAATATGCAGAAATATTATTTTTTGCATTTTGTTGCAACTTCAATAATTGCATTGTGTAATTTTGAACCATTATGAATGTTCTACATGATGCATTGCACCTATGCCGTCAAGGATGACACATCTGCTTGTGAGTCATATCATCTGACATATATATATGTATAGATATTATATATCTATACATTATCAGTGTTAACATGCTGCATTAATGGGAGACCCTTATCAGGCGATAAAAAAAATATCGCTGTTAATCTATTCACAAAGTTGGGTTGGGAGCTGGGTCTATACTACGCAAGCTATGAT
>JBBPDB010000153.1:9817297-9841683 GCA_037974465.1 Brachypetersius altus | reverse complement strand
TTCAGGATTTGACTAACCATGTGACCCAGTACTGCCGACTATTCTGTTGAACCCACAGCCACAGTCATGTGTGGGAGATTCTCATCCCTAACCTTTAACCATAGAAGCAGTTGGATGGCCTAGTGGTTAAGGCATCCGTCTTGTGACCAGAAAGTCCAGGTTCGATCCCCAAGACTAGGCACCGCTGAGGTACCCTGAGCAAGGTACCGTCCCACACGCTGCTCCCCGGGCGCCGTGTTCATGGCTGCCCCCTGCTTCACTTGGTGAATGGGTTAAACGCAGAGGTTGAATTTCGCGCTGTTCACACTGTGTGCTGTGGTGTGTTCACGTATGATCACTTTCACTTTTCACTTATTCTGAAAGTGCAGCGATTCATGTGGACATTTGCATATATTCACAGGATCTACTCTGCTTACTGTCCTCAAAGACCAACATTAAGCGAATTAGAAAGCAGTCACGGATGTCGTGCTCGTGCTATCATGGAACCTGTGTTATAGAAGGCCTGAATCAGATCTTGTAAGGCCTGACTAGATGCAGGAGTCTCTCCAGTTTCTCTTCCCTTTTCGGGTTTCTGCTCTCTGATTAAAGGCAGACCCGCTGGCCCGCGCTCAAGCTCCCAGCCCTGCATGCGGCTACAGTAGAAGACGCGGCCTGCCGCCAGCCAAACTGCCGAGCGGCCTGGCAGGCAGCAGCTCCCATCAACCTCCAGCATGCCAGCCTGCAGGAGAGAGCGAGTTAACCCTCTCGCTCGACTCCAGGCACGTACCGCCGTGCAACTCGGCAGAACGCAGGGGGAGCCGAGGCAAAGGTGGACGAAGCAAAGTAAAGTGAACTTGGAGCACATAGGAATGGGTGTGGACATGCAAGCTCCTCTCTGTATTCGTTTACTTAGTCCTAGAGGCCAGAGTCCAGCACAGTTCGGTGAAGTTCCTTTTCAAACAAAATGTATTCAATTCATAAGAACAGGACAACACACTGTCAGACAAAAGTAAAGTAAGGTAAAGTAAAGCGGCCTCTTATAGTCACGCGTTAACACATATGACGTCTCTGCCGTTGTCCTCCCTTGCTATAATGGTTCCAGTGCCCACGCCTATTAGAAATGTGCATATTTGGACCTTTTTGTTCCAAACATACTGGACTAATTGTTTTTTGTTACCGTCTTATTTTTTGGCCTGATTTTTTTTTTACATTCATGTTATTGCAAAGCTTTCTGCTGGTAGCGCTGGCCCTCACAGGGAATTTCCATACAATTGTGCAATCAATCAAGTTATTCTTTTGCACTGAACACTGATATTACAAATGACTTGTCTTAAGTGCCTCAGAGAAAGTGAGAGCTCCACGTCGCCAGTATTTTCACTATTTATCCACTGCTCCTAAACCCCACTACAATTGTAACATTTTTACAGGCACGGTTCATTTCTGTTTGTTTTCAGTCAAAATTAGTTCAACCCTACAAGCTAAAAACTCAAACTCAGCTGATTTGTAATTCTGAGCTCAGAGTTAGAATCCTTCACAGTGGTGGTGACTGGAACCAGACGTTGGTCTCTAAAAGCTCTCTCGCAGAAAGTCATTACATGCAATGCTTATAAATGCAGCACTTGACGCCTGAGTCATTGTTTTACAAGAGCTTTGAGATTTACAGAGTTACTATTTTACCATCATCAGAATTCCATATAAACCCTCAGAAGACACGTTTAGGATCACTGGAATTTAGGAAAATTGCTCTTTAAATAATGCACCATTTCCACTGTGTTTACTGTTGAAACATTGTAACCTATTTTACAAGAGCGTCAGAAACGGCTTCAACTGTGATGAGGATCCTGAGACCCTTTAGAATAAACCTGTTTAGAATAAATCTGTGAGGTGCTAAATGTATGCCGAAGTGTCAAGCAGCCTCGTTTACCATCACCAAAAAGTGCTCCAGTGCATATCTCCTGAGGAGCACATTGAAAACAGATCCAATTCAGCACTGAGTTTGCCAGCAAACTGCAGACCCGCCTGCTGAACCAATCAGAAAGCTTGCAAGCCATTTGGAAATGAGGTAGAATTACGTGCTTTCATGGCTGCTATCTAGTCAGAAAGTAATTTGCATAGCGGATTCGCAACCCTGAAGGCTCCCCTGCACTGTTTTCCACTTTAAAACAACCGAATTGTGCCATTAGCCAACGAGAGCAACGTTGAAACCTGCTGTGAGCTGAGAACTGCTGTTTTTGTAATCTGCTCTGGGAAATTCTGGCATAGGTTCAATTGCAATAATGTGTTTGGAAGACCAAACACCCAAACTGGTCAATTTAAAGGACCCATGCCGTGGAAGACCTAACATTTCACAGTTTTCTAAAATAAAAGAGCAATGTAGCGTGTAAACATAGTTAAAGTTTAAAAAACCTTCCCGTCCATTTATGGAAACCAGGGCGTAAAAATAGCTTGTTGCGAATTCACTGTTCTGCAATATCACAAATAAACCTGTATGTTTATACTGATGCTAGACAGCGTTTTAGCCCAGACTGCTTGTTGATTTAGGAACAGTAGGTAAACATAATTACGACTGTCTAAGAAAAAGAAATGCAGGCCCTTGAAGAGCCATATCTAAAACAACCTCTGGGTTTTTATAGCCATGATATGAAGTGACCAGTAAATGCAGAAGTGCTCCTCTGTGGACTTCCAGTTATGGGCAGCTTAACACTCAGAACTGAACCAGCCATTACCAAAATTAGCCAAAGCTGACATTCTGTTAATTCTCACATCATGCTGAAAATTAATACTGACCACCTGAAGAGCAGAGGTTTCAAATTTCACATTTAATCACATGTAGCGTACAATCTATTCACTGTAGGATTTAGTGTTCACTGTAGGATTGAAAGCCTAGTGGTTAGGGCATTCGCCCTGCGACCAGAAAGTCCGGGTTCGATCCCCAACACCGCTAGGCACCTCTGAGGTACCCTGAGCAAGGTACCGTCCCCACACACTGCTCCCCGGGCGCTGTGTTCATAGCTGCCCCCTGCTTCACCTGGTGAATGGGTTAAATGCAGAGGAAGTATTTTGTGCTGTTCACACTGTGTGCAGTGGTGTGTTCACGTATGACTTATTAGGCCCACAAGTGGGAAATTTGCTTGATCATGGCAGAAAGTGGACAGTACAAAGTTAGTATAAAATACATAGTATAAAATAAAATGTTCAGTATACAATATAGGAATAACTAAAGAAGGTTGTTTACGAAAGCAGTGTTCCTGCACAGTACTGTGCAAAAGTCTAAATACACTGAATTAAACTGAATCAAACCGAAACAAATAAATAAAAATGCATCATGCAGTAGTAATTTTATGCACAGTATTTCAATGTGTTCCTTGTGAAACCCAGTATTACTGCCATCAGAAACCTAACTTGTCTGTCAGACATTTCACTAATCCATGCAGTGACTGGAGGCATCGAGGAGAAATCTTGTATCAAATCTGGAACTTGTTTTCTACTTACCAGGCTGTAAAATATAAACTTTTTTCTTTTTAAACCAACAAAATAGATCTTGATAATTTTTACTGGCTTTTTATTTGTTTGCATTTTCTCTAAAGTTAACGTTTCTAGCAGAAAGGCACATAATTACAGGCTGAGAAAAAACACTTTAAACAATTTGCATAGGCGACTAAACACTTGCATGCACAGACACACAATGTGTGGTGACACTTGGTTATTAAAGTAAAAGGATTATTGGGTCACATTGTGTTTGTAATGACTCAGCAATAGTGGGGGTGCTCGTATACAGTTTGTATTGAAAGTTGCTGACCGGTGTAAGTGCTCTAACACACTGCCTACCCTTTCCAACACTACACACACACACTTCAAGGTTCGCAGACGCATACATGCAAATGGAATTGTGAATGCTTTTGTAATTTAGGTTATTTATAATGTTCAGTATTAAGTTTAGCTGTGATCTAGATGCCAACAGTAGGTAGGAGGGTTCCTGAGAGACAGTGCAGTCAAACACCTGCCACACTGCCACATTAAAATGATTTAAAAAAGTTTTTATGTTGAACTTTAATATCACAGTTAACATCTACATTCTGATTCTCAGTGGCATGGTAGTCTGTTTATTCTGAAACATATATAGCCACATATTGGATCAGTGTATCTACATTTTTAGAAGAAAAAGTGCACAAAAGTTCTTTCTGTGTATGTGGATTAATTTGAATATAATATTGTGATCACCCTGGAGTCTAAAGAAATAAAGATCAAGCCTATACCTCAGTAAATACCTGTACAGTAGTGCTGTCATAATCCAAAGCAGTTTTTCAGGATCAGTTAAGTGTTCTGATTCTGACTGGTAATAAAATAAACCACTGATGTACTTTTGTTAATCAGGTAATCCTGAAACTAGTTCATAAAGAACCTTACATTTTAAAAATGAATTGTAATGAAGTCAGCATGATGAGCCCTGGTGATCTTAGTGTTACTATATCATTGCCAGTCTATGACAGTAAGGTAAAGAACTAATTTGGATTTAACTTAAATTAAAGGTAAATCATGTTTTGCCTTCTCAGGTGACATTAGACAGTTGGAGATGGTTCTTTTTTTTTCTCTGTTCTGTGAAGATTCATATTTCTGTTTTGTTCAAGCTGCATCCTACCTTTCTTCATGTGTCTTTAGGGTAGATAAAAAGGAAATTATAGATGCAATTCATTTTGAGGGAGTGTATGCCTTTCATCTTGTGCATTTTTAGGGTGCAGTTCTAAACTCTTATTCATATTTATTGTTTATAGTGAAAACCCACATCACGTTAGACCACTGGTCTCATCAACAGTTTTTCAACAAATGCCGTAGTTGTAGCTCAAACATTCTAATAATGCATTACAGAGCAATTCCTACCTGCTTATTGTCCTAGAGTTAGGAATCGGAGCCATCAGTTCATCACAAGACAGCATTCCGTATCAAAACGAGCATTTCAGAATTCTCCTTATTTAAACTTGGTATCCTCTGAAAGATTGACCAATATGGTCTTGAGAAATGGTTAGCAGTGTGAAAACCACATTCTAGTCATCTGCTCAGTTCAAGTCCCGCAGTTCATGTTAAAACTGTGCTTTGAAAGGGGGTATCTCTCGAAAAATCATTTATTCACATAATTACCAGCACTGAAGGGGTGTGTGCGTGTGTGCGTGTGTGTACACACTCGCACGTATGTGTATGTTGCACCATGGATGCTTTTGATCTTTAGTACAAAAAAGGTTTTCTAAGGGAACTTTTACAATTCTATGGGAATCTAAACCTACATACAGCTTAGAAGATCAGGTCAAAGATAATACTTGTACTTTAGAGAGGAGCTTTGAGGCATGAAGAAGAAGGGAGAAGTGGAAAGCTTTGTGCTTTGTCTTTTATCTTTTTGTGCTGTTTATTTTGCAGACTCCAAGTTGGCCAGCAGAGAGAGGGGGAAGCTGTGCTTCAGGGCAACCCGATGCAGAAAACAGGAAGGTGACAGACACGCAGACGCAGTCATTTACGCTTCATCAAATTTGCCTTTCATCAAATTGCTGTTTATTATAAATAGCATGTTGGAGCCTACACACTTACTTTTTTGACATCTGTTCATACCAGTTAATCTATTTCCAATTACGGTACACTGCATGCGAAAAGTAAAGATTGATTATTATTCATAGTCGTCAGTTAATCAGTGTCTGCTGTAACTTCCTACAATTGAACTGTATTTGTAATGCGGTATATGGTAGGACTAGTCATTAAAAGCAATAGGCACACTGCTGTTGCCCATGGTTTAATAAAGCATACATACACTTTTTATATTGAAATGTAGTTTTGTTCCAACAATTTGTCAATAATATGTGCCCTTGACATTAAAGCCATAACATCAAAACCACCTGCCTAATACCATGTAGCTACTGCTTGTGCCGCCAGAACATCTCTGACCATTTAAGGCAGAGTACTCCACAAGACCTTTGATGATGTGCTGTGGTATTGGGCACCAGAACATTAGCAGCAGTCCTCTAAATTGGGAAGAAGGGCCTCTTCTGGATCAGACTGCTTTGCCCAACACATCCCACAGTTTTGATGTTCAGTTAGCCATTGTAGGCACTTTCAGCAGCAGATAGGGGTCAGCATGGGCACTCTGTCCAGTCTGCAGCTACACATCTCTGTACACAGCATGCACTGTGTTCTGACACTTTTCCGCCATAGCCTTTGTCACATTTCTCAGTAATTTGTGCAACAGTAGCTTTTCTGTGCGATCAGACCAGGTGAGCTAGCTGGCATTCCTATTTGCTCATCAGTGAGCCTTGAGCTCCTGTCAGTCAGTTCACGGTCACCTAGGGTAGGTAGTAACCACTGCATTCCAGAAACGGTCCATGAGACGTGCTGTTTCAGAAATACTCTGACCCGGTTGACTGGTCATCAGATCCTTACTCGTGCTTCAACTTCAAAAACTGACTCTTCACCTGCTTCCCTCCCCTTGGTTGCTACCAGTAATCAAAGTTTCCCACCTGGCAGTGGGTTTAATGTTATAGGTCATGTACAATGAACAAACCACTAAACATGGCCCATAGGTTAATGGAATGAAATCGTTTTACATTTCCATAGAATGTAATAACTTTTACTTTTGTTAATTTTCTTGAAAAAATATCCTTTTGGAGCAAGTTTCATACAGAAGGTGGTGTGGCATAATTACTAAATGCACTCATTCTGCACACCAAGCAGTTTCCAGGTTCAAGGTTACTTTGTCATCAGCAATACGTACGTAGTCTTAAGACATGGACCATGCCACAACATACCGCATTAGGAGTACAAGCTAAGACAGAAGCAATACAAACGACAAAATAAATGGGCAATATAACATTAATGTAATGTAACAGTATAGTGTGGGCATGATCTGAAGCTTTCAGAACGACCAGTACAACAATTTCTGAAGGTGTGTACATCACTGTGTGGAAATGCATATTTATTTTTTATAACTAACAAGAAAGAAAAATGTTAACCATTCATTGAATGATTATCATGGCCACACCAGGGAGTGCTGAAGGATGTTCCAGTGCTCTTAGGGCAGAAACTGCATGGCACTTTTTAAGACTGTTTTTTTAAATAATTTCTCTGTATCTGAAAGGTTATAATTTTTTTCAAAAGACTTATAGTACTTTTGTGTGTGGGGTCTTGTTTTGAATTCACCTTTTCTATATGTAATACTGTGTGTTCACAGCTACCTCAGACGCACTGGAGAAGTACACTTTTGCTGATTTAAACCTCGGCAACGAACAGGTATATTGTGACACTGACAAACTCATTGATGGCTATAGCCCAAGACATTTGCTATTGTCATGAAAACTTAATTAGGTTTATATAAAGTGGTTTTAACAACTTTAAGGAACTGTGTCACTGTGTCACCTTTTTTCTTTTCCGTTCCTGTTAAATTTTTCATCTCTCTTTAGATTGTCAGTTCCACGACTCCTTGCGCAGACTTCTTTTTCCGGAGAGGTCTGCCCTCAGAGTCCAGAAAGGGGGGGGTGTGCACCGGCGGAGGCCTTATGAGGAGGCAGAGCCTCACACCAGCAAGCAACATGGATGACAGCATGACCAATATCGTGCGGAAATGCAGTGAAGTGGAGCTCGATATCATTGTGCTCTGGAAGGTGAATTTTTTTCCCTTCACACTTTTTTTTATGATTTTATGATCGTTTTCTAGGCCTCCATCTCTCACATCTTTGGTACTTCTGTATAATTTTGAATTCACCTGACAAGTAACAGCGAATCCTTATGTTCCTTAATTCCCTCTGCTGTCACAGCTGACCCCGAGTCATAACTACGGGTTAGCAGGATGACAGTAAAATGAGCCGGTGATGACTTTCATTTATCAGCTAATATAGAATACCTACATAAACACAGATGTTAGCCTATTAGACCATTATGTTACTTCACATTTTTTGTAAACAGTTTTCTCTTTATTTTTCTCCTCGTTTCTGTATTGTATTCCACCCATAGGATTGTTATGGCTCTTTAAAGTTGGTGCCACTGTTTTGCTGGTATATTTTGTGGAGTTTGCTAACTTTGTGGAGCCAATATCTTGTATTGTGAAATAATTTAATTGTCCTCATACTTTCTTTTGCACCCAAATGTCTGTCCAATTTAGTCATTGCAAGGTCTCACCCGCTAGCAAGGTCTACACATATTAAACATTTCTACCAACCCAACACTGCTAGGCTGAAGGCTTTCACATACTTCTTCACGTAATGTCTTGGGCAAGAGGAGTTAATGAATGAATGAATGTAATGAAATTGGACTATAGTTGGAAATGACTAAGCCTTTTTCTGTCACTGAGCCATTGGCAGAATATCAAGTATGTGTGTAGTTTCTTCATATGTCCTGTGCCTCTGTAATTGCAGGCCTACGTGGTAGAGGACAACAAGCAGCTCATTTTAGAAGGACAGCTCCATGTTGCACTGCAGACAATTGGCAAGGAGGCCTGCTCCCTCTCACAAAAAGAGGTATTTCTATCTAATTTCACAACCTTCAACACACACTCTGTCGCTCTCATCTCCTATCAAACGATTTGAATTGTCTAGCCATTATGTACCTACGGAATGAGCGTACATGTGTATCTTGCGCTTAGTCTGAATTCGGACGGATTCGGATGTGGTGTATCGGCCGGTTTGCTCTCTTATGTATCTCTTGTGTGCTTTTTGTGTGCAAGTTTGTATGTGGACTGTCCCATGTGCTCAAATAGCCGTAACATTAAATCTGTTGACAGATGACGTGATGACATCGATTACCTCTTTACAATAGCGCCTGTCAAATGATGGGATATTCAGCAAGTGAACATTCAGTACTCGATGTTTGTGTGTTGGAAGTGGGAAGAATGGGCATTCGTGAGGATCTGGGTGGGTTTGACACTGGACAAATTGTGATGGCCCAATCTCTCAGAAAAGCTATTGTAGCAGAAATTGCTGAAAAAAGTTCATGCTGACTCTGACTGAAAAGCAGCTATGCATGCCAGTCCCATACGTAGCAAGCTATGGTACACTGTGTGTTCTGACACTTTTCTATCAGAGTGCCCATGCTGACCCCTATCTTCCACAGACAGTGCTTTCATGTTTTCTTTTACTTTGTGTGTATGCATTGGGCAACCCTTGGGCCCTGGCATTAAAGTAAAGTGGCCCCTTATAGTCATGTGTGAACACACCGCACCACAGCACACAGCGTGGGCAGTGTGAAAGTCTTTCTCTGGATTGAACTCCTGTGAAGCAGTGAGCAGCCTGTAATGCAGCATGTGGAGAGCAGTATTTGGTGGACGGTACCTTGCTGAAGGGTGCTTCCGATCACAGGGGCAACTTCCTGGCCACCAGCAGTAACCAATCCTGTGGATTTTACTTGTACACATACTGTGTCTCTAAACATTTAGGGCTGAACAACTATAGCCCTTTAAGGCAGTGGTACTCCCTAATGGCTGTGGGATGGCAGTGGTACTCCTGAGTATCTGTGTGATGCGCTGGACAAACTAGTCAGGTCTATGAAGGCCCCACCTTGCAGATTGCAAGACTTAAAGAAAATTATTTCTTGATGCCAGTTAATAAAGCACACATTTAGAGGTTTATGGACTCCACGCCTTAACAGGTTAGAGCGCTTTGTTGGCACGAGATGGACCTATGCAGTTTTAGAGAGGTGATTTAAATGTTGTGGTTGATGTGTATTATACATTATAAATTAATCACTTACAGTAATGATAACCAGTCATTCTGTTTTTTAAAAAAAAGTGTATGCATAAGTGAAGCAAACCCTGTATTGTCCTCTATTATGCTTAGCAAAGATGCACTCATTGAAACGCAGGTTAAGTGCCCAGTTGGCTGATAACCAAACATCCTGGAAAGCTTCACCCTCCCTAATACTTCTAGATTCCATACATCTTATTTATGAGTCCTATGCTATTTTATTGTCACAAGGAAAGGGCTCTAAAAGTTAGTCCAGTGCTAGCTGTCAGTCGTCTGCTGTAGAGTGAATGGTGCTATTTGTTTATGTTGGATGAAGCTATTGCCACAGTGTTAAATAGGCTTAACGTTGTTTGTCCCTATTCTTCGAACCATTACAAGTAACCGCTATGCCTTGATTGTGTGCTTTTCTGGATTAATAGGGGGTGGACCCTCCGTCTTTTCACTTAGAGCAGGTAGAGAGAAGAATAATTGGGCATTTGAGACCACTGCTGTTGTTTTTCTGACTAACTTTTTCAGATGACCTGCATTCATGTCCTTCATGTATTGAGTTGTAAAGGACAATGTATTCTACTGTATTGAAGTTGTTGAGATGTGGCCTGTTGAACGCTGGGAAAGTAGTAATGAAGAAATGAGAAGGGACAGAGAATCAAAGTGAAACCACTTCTCTGCTGTGACCTTTCTGCGCAAAGGAAATGTTAGCCATTACAGTCCTTTTATCCACATGAATGCAGATAACAATTTGGAGTGCTTTTGAATACTGTGCGGTCTTAAACCAATAGCTTGCCATTTTTTCATTATTGTGGGGCTGAATGTGAGGTGAAGGACCTCTGACTTGCATTAAGCTGTATGTAAAGCTGCTTTTAACAGTTATGAAGCATGAAGTAAGAGGATGAGCCAAAAGTCCTTGGATCAGTCTTCTTCTCCTCGGGTGTTCTTTTCTTTCTCCTATGCCCTTCGGTTCTCTTTTCTGCTCTTCTCTGTTTCTCTCTTCCCTTTATTCTGGTTAATGTAACCGCATACTAAATATGTGGTTACATTAAATCAGTAGGCTGAAATAGAGGAGTTATAAATAGTACATGCATATGCACATGCACAGTCACGTTCTAAAGCATTAGTAAAATCTTTCATTAAAGTTATTACACACATGGGTAGGTTGTGTCTCAGTACTCTGTGTCAGGATTGATTTTGGAAAATGGAGAATGATGTGCAGATAATTGTTTAAAAGTGTTTGACCGCTTGACTGATATATCATACCAGTGAATAGTTCTTTAGGGTTTCTTTAGGATTGTGAGAAGAAAAGGGCGGAGGGCTGCATCTCTGGTTTTATTTCTCCCTGTGAGAATAGCTTTAATTGACCTGAAATATTGGTTAGATCCCAAATATATCCTCAGGATTTTCAGCTCGAGTTCCGCCCGACACACAGCATCACGTTTTGCATCCAAAATGGAACTAAGACCAACCAAATTCTGTTTGAACCTGAAACTGTCATGAGCACCGAGTCTGGAACTGACACAAACTGGCCTACGCATGTAACCTAGCAGAAAAGCATTTGCCACGCAGTGGCACTATAGTCATCATCACTGATAAATAAAAATACAGCGTTGGGAAGAGACCAGTGCAAAAAAATATTTTCAGGTATTTTTTTTTTTTTTTCCAAATATTTTTTGCCTTAGTTTTTAAGAACTTTCCAAATCCAAGCTTCTTATCTTTATGTAGGTCATCTTTACGTAGAGCAAAAAAAAAATTTTTTTAGATCCTTAGGGAGTTATTTGCCATGAGGTTCCATGCTTAACATCCAGTTAACACACATGTTCCCCATTCACATCTGAGACCTTGTAACACTACATGAGTCACATGACACTGGGGAGGGACAATGGCTAATGGGCACAATATATACATAAATGTTTAAGATGTTTTAAAATATATATAAGTATTAAATATTGTCATGTTTGATTGTGATAGAAAATATCAAGTTTATTATAAATATTCTTTTGGCTGCACAAGCTTGTACTATCCTTAATTGATTTACTGGTTCTCACATTTTTATCACATGCGTGGTCCTCGGTGCATGATTCTGACAACAAGCTGCCAGCTTACATTTTTTTGCCCAAGGAAATAAAATTAGGCTGCTTGGGAAAAAAGTGGAGAACAGCAAATGGAGGAGTGAGAGACGAGCTATGAAAACCCAAACGTACATTTTGAAACTCCTATATTTGCAAAATGACCTCTGAATCCAACCTACAAAATGCCTCATTCTGAAGGTCGGACACATCCAGGCGCACACTAAGCAATGCTATATTGAGACAGTAGCTAGTAGATATTTGTGGAAAAATCGCGTATTTTTGAACCTCCCGTTTTTGAGTACAGCTGAGGTTTGAAATTAGCCAATCAGAGAATGTTATTTATTTCTTATTGGCTGCTGCCGTCCAGAATTTCCCCTGCGGAGCGTCTCAAGTGTTCTTGTATTTTTCATGTTTTTGTTCTTAAACCCCTTTATTTTTATTACTGTAAATTAAATGAATGCATTACTATATTTACCTGTTTATACCAAAGAAAACAGCACATACCAAAGAAAACACATGTGCATGAATTACAGTACAGTGTAAGCAGTACAGTATACATCTGTACAGATACGGGCTTACCTTTACATTTTCTTTAAGGCTAATGAGTTTAACATGAAATTAAAGTTTTTAAAGCTTTTGGAGCATATTGGGGGAATATATAGGGTTTACGCTACAAAATTAGGTGTTTTTTTGTTTTTTTTTTAACCACATCACAACAATGCGGGTTTCACTATATGTGTGGGCTCTTGGTAAGTGTGTGTCACTTCATCTGAGTGCATGTCCCATTAACTGGTATATAGATATAGAAAAAGGTGTATAGATGTAGTTGGTTCTGAATTGTGTTTGTGTGTGTTTTACATGCACACACAAATGTGCAGAAATAAAAGCTTAATCTGATTGTAAAGTCAGCAAATGCAATTAGAATGCTGTTTAATCTGTACAGCTGTACAGTCACTGCATTCTATAAATAACTTCCAGTAAAGTGATGTCTGCTCCACATCCTACAACACCCACTCCTTCTCTTTTTCTCTCTAACTCATTTCCTCACTGCATTATTGCCCTTTTTATCCCTCCATCCCAGTGTTTTTAACCTTTTCTGGCTTTTATCATATTTAAAATGTTGTTCATTCATTTGTTCCTCTGTCCATTCATTTAATTCATTCATTCATAGTCATTCATTCATACAGTGTGTGCCTACCCCCACTTCCCACATTCTGGTCTGACACTTCTCCCCTTTGCACACTGTCGCATAGCAACAGTCACCATAGACACTCATTCATAGCAGAGGAAGTCCCTCACGTGAGGGCGTCACGTCACACATGTTGTTCCAATTGTGCCACGTGAGGTGCTGCAGTTTGATTGCTCATTCGTCACACACACGCACGATAAGCAGCATCCCACTCTTTCCGAAAGCAGAAAATGAGCGGATTTTGTTACAGGACTTTGCTGGTAAATGTTCAGTGCTGGAATTATAAGCAAGTGATTCTAACTGAAACAGTGACGAATTAAACTGCTAGAATCAGTGTGGAGTAGAGCAATCTTTCATTTATGTATACCTTTATAAGGTCCTACAATACATTTACCAGACACATTTGAATAGATTTACAATGCTAAGTTCACAATTCATTATTCTCATATTTCGAACACACATTGAATAAAGAAAAAAGATTATCCAAGTCGCTCCGTAATCTACTCTACAGACAGGAGGCAGCAGGAAGATGGTAAATGATTTTGTTCTTTTCAGTCTTTGCCAGTAATAGTTTTGGTTTAATATTTTTAATAAGAATTTTGTTGTGTTTTTTATTTTTTTTTCTTCTTCTTACAAGATTAGACCATTTGCTGCACCTGGGAACTGTCATAAGAGTCTTTTGGACTTCTCAAAGTCAAAACTTAAAAAAAAAACAAAAAACATAATTGCAACACTGATCAGAAAACGTACACATTTGCTGTGTAATATTTTTAAGCCGTGGTACATTTTTGTGTGTGTGTTTCAGGAAGCTCAGGAGATGGTCCTGCTGAAGTTTAAGCCGGATCTTCCTCCCCCTGTCAGCAGACCCTCACTGGAACAGCTCTCTCATCTTATCAAAACCTGTCTGCACTACCCTGAGTCTTATGACCATCCATTCCCACAGAAGAGGTGAGTCTCTCCTTCTCACCCTATTCTCTCTCTCTCTCTCTCTCCCTATTCTCTCTCTCTCTCGCTCTCTCTCTCGCTTTGTCTCTCTCCACTTTAGCACCCAAATCCTCATGGATTGAACTTAATCCACTTGTTCTAGTGACGTGATGCACATCAAACCTACTGCATTCTGCATCACAGCTTGCACTGTCTTTTCTGTCGATTATCATCGAGTCATCTCATCATATTTTTGACTTATAATCATGTTGACCTCTATTAGTTTACTAGCGCAGATCGCTTAAATACAGTGTTGGTGTTGCCAATAGAGGAATCTAATACCATGATGCCGTTTCAGATGTGGTTGACTAATAAAAATGGTCATTGCCAAACGCTAGTCCTTCCTTAATTTATCCTTTTCCAACCTTTATATTGATATGCCACAAATCAAACAGCGCGAAACATGCTAACGTTAGCTCACTGAGCTGAATATCTAGGTACGGTATCTTGCAGCAGTTGTCATCTCTCAACTGAGTAATTAGATTCAGGCTGAGAAAATGAAAAACCAGGTTGTCAGTGAGGGAGTAAACATTAATGAGACACCGAAGAGGAGTGCATGTTCAGTTTCGGGGGCTAGCACTAACTATTCACTTAGAACCCTGTTAGCCATACTTCTGTTTTGATTTGCACTGCACCTACACATCATGATCACATGACATACGTTACCCATTCTGTACCGCATATGCAAGCTTTTAATGGCAGAGGTTGCCTGGTAACAAAATGATCAAATTCTCCAGTAATTGTACATTTTGCGCTCTTCCATGCTCACTTGACTTCATCAGGAAAAACCACATAACTTGAAAATTTGATTATCTCTCTAATGGGGGGGTTGTTTGTGTGTGACGGCATTCTTAGCCTGTATGGGCAATAAAAATATTGAGCAAAAGGCCGCATCTCAGATATCATCCCTATTCACTTTGTAGTGTACTACATAAGTCATGCAATAACAGTTACTTTGCATAAATAATGCTTTCTTTGTGCAAATACTGTATTACATGTTTAATAAAAGGTCACAAATATTCTTCTGCAAGATCAGACATGTAATTATTTTGAGCACTATTTGGGTGAAAAAGCAACTGTTTCATGGCCAATGCAGGGCGAATGAAATTGTTTAAGCTTTATCCACAGGCTCACTCATATTTAAGCAAGATAATAGTACTGAGTAGGTTTTTTTGTGCATCCCTCCCGTCTCCCAGTCATCTAACCCGAATGATTTCACTCTTAGGTAGACGAAAGAAAAAGAAACTCATTAGTATTACATTAGAAAAGGGAATAAGATTGTTTTTAGCTCAACAATAACATATGGACCAGCTCTACCATAATTTATTATAATCTTGCATGATAAACAGTTGCTTCTTATGACTTACATAGTGGTTTCTGCATTTTGAGGGACATGCTTGGCAGTATGTTAATTTTACAGCAAATGTCATGCAATATGTTACCCAGGGTAAAAGCCAGCGGTCAGGCAGCGTTATGAAAGTATGTGTGGTGCAGATTTGGCAGTCATTCACATCAGCAGGCATCTTTATTCCACTGCAGTGCTGCATAAATCAGCTGCATCATTTGTGGTCTCTGGGCCTAGTTTAGCAGCTTCTACTGATGAATGTAGAGTGTGAATGACTAATATTTACAAAATAGTACAGTCTAAGATGTAAGCAAACGTCAGCACTGCTTGCAGACAGAAATGAAAGTTGAAATATTGGCATTCTCTCTTTAGTTCTTAATTTAGCCTGCCTAAAAGTGTGTGTGTGTGTGTGTGTGTGTGTGTGTGTGTGTGTGTGTGTGTGTGTGTGTGTGTGTGTGTGTGTGTGTGTGTGTTCGTGTTCGTGTTCGTGTTCTATTAGATCTTGCTGAAGTGGATCCGAAGTCTCTGTGAAAGCTATTGTTCATTCCTATCCACTAAAGGGCAAATATGATGACTATCACAAGAAATAATGGAAGATTGATTTTAGGAAATCAAGGATTAATCAGCTGATGTCCAAACAAATAGATGGAACTAGGTTAAAGTTAGAAAGTACTTATTACTGCTTATTCCTCACACAGGCCACTTTGTTTGGCCTGCTTTTTCGGTATAGGCAGACAGTATGTAATTATGGAGATGAATTAGAATGGGTCCAGATCACGCCACCGTCCATGAATGCTGCATCATCTTTAATCATGCCTGTCGTGTTGACCCTTCCTGTTTCTCTCCTTCATCTTATATCTCTATTCCTCTTTCCACAAAACACAAACTTGCGTGCACACACACACACACACACACACACACACTTGAACATGTGTATAACCAAAAACAGTACACAGCAAGCAGAAGTAAAATCTGAACAATAAAATCATGGGACAAGGGGTCCTCAATTTTGGTGTACACACCCTAGCCTATGTTACTTACCAAAAGGGTTGTCAAAAAATTCTCATATACTAATGATAATAAAATTTAGTATAGAGTTTGATATCAATTAGCACTGGTATCGATACTTAAATGCCAGTTTTGCATCTTCTGCAAAAATATAACAAAACTGCTAAAATGTCTTCATTTTCAAACTGTATTACCACCACTAGTCCAACGGTGGCAGTAATACACTGAAAAGTTGTCAACCGCCATGAAAAGAGGAAGAGGAGGCAGCTATCTGCAGCATGTAGCATGACTGCTCTGTGTATTGTCCTCGTATTTTGGTATTTTAGCACCCCCCACCAATTTTTAACTGTTGTCTCAGTTGATTTGGTATTACTAAGCTGTGCCCTGTCTAAATATGTGGGTAGAGTGAGTTATTTCAATGTCTTTCTTTTGTTTGAGTGTATATCACTCACCGCACGCCGCTAATGCTAACCGTTAATGCTAATTGTTTTTTAAGCAATAAAGTTTTCTGATTCTGATTATTTATATACCTTTACATCTTCTTTAAGGGTAATGGATTAAACTGAGATTAACACAAAATTAAAATGTTCCGAGACCATATTTGGGGGCAAATGTAGGGTTTACAGTATAAAATTGTATTTTTAGGCGTATTATTACCAAAACACAGCAATGCGTTTTTTCGCTATACGCGGGTGCTCTCGGAACGTGACTTTATTATGCTCTTCACACACTTCATGCTGTGCACCACTTGAATCTTATGACGGTGCAGAACAAGGTGTTTCGCATTTTAACAATGTTTAATGTTAAGTATTTAATTGCCGATACATCAAAGGTTAAAGGTGAATTTTCTCAGAGCTGTCTCTTTTAACCTTTTTATTTAGCAATTTAGCTATTTTTTAGCAAAACAGTTTCAAAGAACAGTGTTTGAAGACTAGATATCTTACTGTTCAGTCTTGTAATGTTTTTATAATTTATTGATTTTTTTTTTTACCTTGCTATGGAAAAAGCACCATATACTGTGATGCATGGTAATAATACTTTTCTTATCATGCATCACAATATACGGTGGCACCCGTACCATAAGCAGCAGGTCAGTTTTTGAAGTTGATGTGTTGGAATAAGGCAAAACAGTCAGATCAGAGCAACATTAACAGGGGTCATGTCTGCCTCTGAACCGGACAATTGAGCAATAGAAGAAGGTGACCTGGTCTGATGAATCTCATTTTACATCATGTGGGCAAGCAAGACTCCTTGCTTACCTGAATAAGAGATGGCACCAGGTTGCACTGTATAAGAAGGGCAAGCCAGCAGAGGCAGTGTGATGCTCTGGGCAGCATTCTGCTGGGAAAACGGCTTCTGGGATACATGTGGAGGTTACTTTGACATGTACCTAAACATAGCTGCAGACCAAATAGACCCCTTCATAACAACGCTATTCCCTAATGACTGTGGGCTCTTTCAGTGTTTTGACACCTTAAAACTGTTCAGTAATGACAAATTGAAGATGTTGACCTGGCCGCAAAGTTCCTCAGATCTCAGTTCACTCAACATCTGCAGGATGTGCTAGACATGTGGATTTCTGATTTGTGATGGCTTCATGCTAATATCTAAGCTAGATGTCTAATGTCTTGAAGCATAAATCTGTGTCTCGATGTGTCAGAGCTGTTTTGGTGACTGTGTGCCTGTGTTGACTTCTATATCTGCTTGTGTCTTAAGATGAGCAAGGAGTGACCGGGTTGTGCTTTCCTGGATAATCAAGGCCTCTAATTTTATTTATTTGTACCTTAGAGACTGTCATACTTCTAGGAAAAAGCAAAGCTATTAGAGAAAGTATGTCATAAGGGCCAATCTTAACAGCTTAGGCTGACTGTGAATAGAAAATGTGGGGAATAGAAGAGACCTTCAGTATAAAACACAACAGCTCTTTCTGTTCTTTTTTTTTTCTAGTTTGAAAAAGGAAACAATGCACACAACATTATAGATCAAGTCCCATGGAGTTCCTGTAAACCAGCTGTCGGTTTTCTGCTAGACTGTTTATTGTCTTTTGTTTGTATCTTGCTTCATTCTCTCACTTTTTTTTTTCCTCTGTATTTTCCCACTGTCTCAGTTTATGCATGGTTCCAGTAACCTTGACGCTGTCCAACTGCTCTCTGGCTCAGGTGGATGTTATCATTGACCTACGACACAAAACTACCAGGTAATCAGATGCCTGTCCATCGTTTAGGAATGTCGGTCTGTTTAAAATATTTTAGTAAATTTAACTTTTTTTTTTTAATAACATAATTATATAGATATACAGTTTTGACCCATTATTACATGCTTTGAAAAGCATAAATCAACTAAAACAAGTATTCAGAATCTACAGAGGAGACACTTTGTTTCACATAATTTAAATAAAAACCTTTGACCCGTAAAAACGGCTAAGCTGTGGCAACATATTTGTTGGTATTTTTTTCCTTGTGATTAGGTTACTTGGGGCTGTTCAGTTTTACAAATGACTGTGTAACATCGTTAAGTAGAAGACTTTTCACATCTTCCTCTTTTTTCTTTGATAGTGCCATGTCTTACACAGTTTGTCCCTTTGCAGTTATGTAATCACTTAAAAAGCTTTGCTTTTAGTGAAAGATTATTTTAATGAGTGCTTTTATCGAGACATTATTAAGGTCAAACCTTAGGGCGGAGTGTTGGGAAATAGCTATTAGTGAATCACTGTTATGTTAAATGTATGCATTCTGTATTTAGGTACTGTTTTATTTTGGTGTTTCTGTCTGTCTATTTCTTTCTTTAGCCCGGAGTCACTGGAGGTGCACGGCTCGTTTACTTGGCTGGGACAGACGCAGTATAAGCTGCAGCTGCGGCCACAGGAGGTCCACCGGCTCTCCCTCAAAGCTTGCTTCTTCCAGGCTGGAGTGTACAACCTAGGCACACCACGGGTATTCGCCAAGCTGGCACAGTCGGGCACGATGTGTGAGACCAGCCAGCAGAGCGCCATGCCAGCCCTCATCATCATCAACAGTGTATGAGCCGCTCGTCAGCACAGTGGCCTGCTGCTGCTCTAGCATCAACTCACCACACTCCACCAGATCCTACACCATCCAGACTCTACAAGACTGTGGACGTTTTCTACAGGCAGGAAAACATTTTAATTGGGAGAAATAAAAAAATATTAAAGTTTACTAAGTTTCAGTTCAGGACTGCATCTGACAAGTGTGTGAAGTTTGACGAGAAGAAACGAGTAACACCCCTAGCTGTTTTTGTCTTAAATACAAGCAATTGTGGACTTGAACTTAGAAAGGCTCTTTTGGTCTTTCCCCGTAAATATGTGTCTCATGTCAGCAGTGTACCATTTCAGTTGAGCATATTGTTTTTTTTAACGAAATCAGTTTTTTTGATTAAGAGTCCTGATGGATTCCGATCTCAATGCTTGAAAGTGTAAACCTGTGTATGAGACCGGTTATAAAGTGTGTTCAGTCTTCTCGCACTGCCCATGCTTCAGATACAGCGCTTTGTTGCAACAGGAACAAAGACCATCTCTCCACATGGAACCCTAAAACTGGATAATTACAGGCAGTAATATATTGAACTGCTGCAAACAGTTGTACCTACTTAAAAGGACCCTAGGAATTTTTGTATCCCATAGCCGGGCCTGGATAAGCTGCCAGACCCAATGAGGAGCCAGCGGAACTTGTGTGTGTGCGCGTGTGTGTGAGACTGAAAAAGGAAGCAGAAGTACCTGTGGCGCTCACTGAAGAAGCAGCAGGACTGTAGGCCACTGATGCAGTGACTCGCTGCCTGGTGTGTGTAGGTCTGTATGACCATGTGAGTGGGCTGGGCTGTTATCACAGGATAAGTGTAATTTTCTACAAAAAACCAATCATACTCCCCTCCACCTCTAACTGTCTGCCCTCATCTGACCCACTGTTATTTAAATGTATCTACATGACTGCTTTTCAGATGAAAATGATGTATTATATTTATAACAAATTACTGTACATAGAATAAAATGTAACCAAATAACCACAGACAAAGTCTTTTTATTCTCTACAAGCAAATGCACCAACCCGTTTTAGTACCTGTGTACCTGTGCAGACTGTTTAAAGCCATTCATCAGGGCAGTAAGGGACGTTCTGCCTGCAATTACACCAGTTAACATTAGAATAAATGCAAACAAAGCATTAAATTATATCAAGTTTGTGAATTAGCTAGAAAAACAGGTTTGATTCCAAATTTCACTTCAGTGCATCTAGACTTTGCATGGATTTCTGAAACTCCTTTAGCAGCTCATCTGATTTTATTTGATGAAGTATAGATGAAACCAGGTGTTTGAGCTATTTAATGAGGACTACAATGTAATACCTGGGAAATATTACACAAACACACAGGCATCCATAAAACCACTTTACTGTATTATGATTATTTGTGAGCATTCTAGTATTGCCTTTTAAAAACTCAGCTAAACAATTTACAATCATTTTCTCACATGACTGACCTGTAGTATTGTATCTTTCTTACTAAAAGGGTTTTTTTTGGCTGACACCCTTATCCAGAGCAACTTACAGCCATTAGTTACAGGGACAGCCCCCTGGAGCAACTGAGGGTTAAGTGTAGGGATGCTCCGATCAGGATTTTTGCCGATACCTATACCGATTTTTTGTCATGGTGGTCGGCCGATACCAATGCCGATTCTGATGCTTCAAGTTTATATAACTGATATGTCGTGTACGCCCTCACGCAGTGACGTCATCAATTGTGATCGGTTTCTAAGATCGGCCAAGTTTAACGAGTACCGATCGAGTCATAAAATGTGATTATCGGCCGAAACTGATCTTTGCCCGATTGATCGGAGCATCACTAGTTAAGTGTCTTGCTCAAGCACACAATGGTAGAAAGTGGGGTTCAAATCTGTGACTTTGTGGTCATCGGGTTCACAGGCAGGTGTTTTACCCACTAGGGAGGGTATCCTCTTTCTGGATCTATCCCTATCCCCACCCCAAGGAAATCATGTCAAACAGGATGGAAATCGACTCAGCAGATAGTCGATCACTGAGGGAAGCACAATACCTATGACAGTTATTATTATATGCATTACTTTCACCTAAGAGACATTCATACTTTCCGCAAGATGCAGAGCGGTCAGAGTAGGCACATCTTAATGCCCGATCTATAGGGAGCTTTCTTTACCGCTTAGGCTGACTGTGAATAGAAAATGTGGGGAACAGAATAGACCTTCAGTATGAAACAAAGCAGCCCTTTCTCTTCTTTTTTTTTTTGTCTTGTTTGACAAAGGAAACAATGCACACAACATTATAGATCGAGTTCACTATGTGAACCAGCTGTTGGTTTTCTGCGAGTTGTTTACCTTTTGTGTGTCTCTTTCTCCCTCCCTCTCGCTCTCTCTCACTCACTCTCTCTCACTCTCACCTTCTTCGCTGTTCTCTCCTTATTCTCTTTTTCCTCTTCTAACGCTTCCATGTATTCTTTCTCTCCGGTCTTCTCTATATTCTATCTGGTCTCTCTTCTCGCTATGCCCTCTTTTCACCCTCTCCTTCCTTTTTTTTCCTCTCTGTTCTCTCCTCTTTATTATCTCTATCGTTCCTCTTTCTATTCTAACTCTTCCATCTACTCTGTCTCTCCTGTCTTCTCTCCATTCTGTCTGTTCTCTCTCTCTTCTCTCTTCTATCTATTCTCTGTATTCCCTCACTCTGCTTCCTTTGTTCTCTCTCTTTCTTCTGTCTATTCTAACTTCTCTTTCTCTTTCCCTCCTCTCTCTTTCTTCTCTTTAACTCTGTCTTCTCTATTCTATCGCTTCTCTTTCTCTCCTGTCTTCTATCAGACAGGATGTAGTTGGGTATAGATCACTGTATAAAGAGTAACAGACAGACCTGTGGGATAAATAGACAGATTCTTGTTTGGGGGTGGGCCGTGGTGTAGAACTCAGTGTGATAGATGGTCTCTGTACCATCGTTGCTTAAATCTGTAGACAGTTTTATGTGGAATGATTGTTCTCAGCAATTTCAAGCCCAGCCAAACAGAACTGCCCCACTGGCTTCATCAAACATTATTTTGCGCAGTAGTGACGGACTCTCTGAGTTTTAAATGATGTTTAAAAAATGCTTGGCCCTTTTTATTTATGGTTTTCCATTCCGAAAAAAGGGAAGCAATAAGTCACTCTTGTGTCAGTCACTTCTTTATAGTAGGAGGCTGATGCTACATCCTGGCCAGAAGTGGAATGTGTCATCAGTTTTTAAATAAAGTGAGTGGACACAGATACTATAGTTCAGCTGGGGAGCTTTTGGAGGACTCTAGTGCTGTTCACTCTGAATGATAGTGTTTTTTTAATGGAGTACACCAAGTGTAAGGAGGATGAACTGCATTGGCTAAATTATATTTCTAATAAACGACCATTCAAATGACAATGTTCTCCAAGCTTCATTCACATAGGCTTTGTTAGTGGCTGAAGTTCAGAATCCAGCAATTGAAATGTTAGATCAGTCCTGGGCTCTGATTGGTGAATGGAATTGTCTGATTCTACTCTGCTGACTTTTTAGAGTCAGATTGCATAGCAGACTCTAATCCTTTTTTCATGACACGCAGAGCTAAAGATTGTACAGTCGGCTATTCATGACATTTCTGTGTGGCTAACATGGTTCTCATGATGTTGCATTGACACAAAAACAGCCATATGCAAGTCTTAATGAAGCAAAGATGATGTCACCCGAGACACCTACTTCCAGGAGGACATGCTTCTGAAAGGAATAGCAGCAAATAGCACCCATTCAAGTGAACATTCAACTGAATAATAAAATACGATGTCCTTTGTTAACCACAATGGAAAACGGGAAGAGGTCAAGGAAGGACGGGAATGGGAATCCATAAGGTCTTAAGAAAAGACAGCAGTTATTGACGTGAGGGTGCCGTCATCCATAAAGGAAAATTCACAAAGAATAAACCAATAAAAAGTCCTCTCTTTCTAATGTCGATGAGACAATATTGAAAATGGTTCAACTTGGCTAACCATTCTCCTAATAAGAAAGCTGTTAAAAGCCTTCATGTATGTAGCTGTTTTGAGTTATTTGTAGATTGAGTGTTTTTGATTGGTTGCATTTTATGTGGAGCCTTCTTCCCAAGGTGATCATTCATTTATTTATTTCTTTCATTATTCTTTGCATTTTATTTGTACTTAACAGATAAATGAGGGTCTGCCAAGATAAAACTTCTGGTGCATCATTTTAAATACAGTATTGTTGCCATAAGGAACTATGGAACAGCATCACAGGGGGTCCTCAGGCTAGAACTGTCTACATTGGTTGCGCTAGGTGGAAGTAACGCTGCGAATGAGTGAGTGAATTGGCGTCCCCAGTACGCCTACCTACGCCATTTTGGTCTATCATTTTTCTGTTGCTACAGTACAATGCACAGGTACAGTATCTTTATGTCCATTTCCTTTTTCTGTGTTTTTATGTTCTATATTATGATTTTACATTAGGCTAGGGTGTGTTTCTACTTACATCACTGTCGTAGGAACGGATCTGTGTGGTGCCTCAAGGACCTCATCTCTTTTCATTTTGGAAAGAATGGTCCAGTGTAGCCTATGCTAATGGGGATAATAAAAGGAAGCACTGGAGCACATTTTCTTGGCATTTAGAGAAATCTTATCATGGCTTCCCAGAATTACATACATCTGGGTCGTTCATGTAGTTAGGAACCTTCATGGTGGCACTGTAGCCCATTCTAATTGGCTGCTTCAAGCTTGGGCTCAGACTAAACATGCAATCTGATTGCTTCGTACACGTCACATTCATTCAGGCTAAAGGAAGGCTTGAAGCTGGGGGTGTGGTATATTTTTGGGGGTTGTTTTTCCTTAGAGCCCCCAAAGTTTCAGAAATGCCACTGAGTGACAAACTCAGTCTCTCTCTCCCTCTCTCTCCCTCTGTCTCTCTCTCTCTCTCTCACTGTCTCTCTCTCTCTCTCTCTCTCTCTCTCACTCACTCAACCTCTCTCTCTCTCTTTCTCTCTCACTCAACCTCTCTTTCTTTCTTTCTCTCTCTCTCTTTCTCTCTCTCTCTCTCTCTCTCTCTCTCTCTCTCTCTCTCTCTCTCTCTCTCTCT
>JBBPDB010000153.1:9780705-9808138 GCA_037974465.1 Brachypetersius altus | reverse complement strand
CAGCATTCTTTAGCCCTTGTCAAAGTCATTTAGATCAAAATATGATCACAAACTCTAGGTCGGATTAACAACCACAGTTTACCACAGTTTACCGCAGTGGAGGTAGCCCAGTGGGTAGGATACTTTCCTCCGGACCAAGAGGTCTCGGGTTCGAAGCCTACCTTCAGTACCACCATTGGGTTCCTGAGCAAGACCCTTAACCCTGAGTTGCTCCAGGGAGACTGCCCCCTGTAGTTAGAGAATGAAAGTCGCTTTTAAGCGTCTGATAAATGCCATAAATGTAAATTTATGCAAGTGCACATCCTCTAATGATAAATCAGCTCATACTTCGTCTAAAATAAATGTAGCATACTTTGGTTTGTCTTTAAATTATTTTGCATCTTCATCCTCTTCAGTTTGGATTATAAGGATTATTAAAAAAAAATATATATATATTTTTAAGGGTCTAAAAGAGCCCTTTATACACTTTGTAAATACTTTTTTTTCTCATTAATGTTCAGTGTGCATGAACAGAATCAGAAAGCAGGAGGAAACTGTTTATGTTACATCTGATTATTTATGCAAGTGCACATCTAATGATTAATCAGTTTATTCTCAGTCTAAGAGGAGTTCAGCATATTGTCTTTAAGTCTTCCTCGACAGAAAGCAGTAATGTTAGTGGCACGTTAGTCTGAATATTGTTTAGCTGTGTTTTTGCTTTGTGTTAATAACATAATATGGTTTGCTATTATAGTAGCATATTTACATTTAATGTTTTTTCCTCAAAATGTGCTTTTTTATGCCTAATGTTACTGCAAGTTGTTAGATCTTTTCTGACATTTGGTTATATTGGTAAAAAAAATATTGCTTACAAGCAGGATTCTTTAAAGAGCTATCTACAGGGTTGTGGACCAAAATATCATTCAATTGTTCTCAGGAGTCGTTCTTCTGTCATTCTTTTATACAAATACTCTCTTCAGACTTAGATTTTATTGACAGAAATGGATCTTTAAAGAAATGTCCAGCACTTTATGAAACAAGAGTTGGTTCTTCTTCAGCATTGTTTTGACAAAGCCTTGATGTGCCTTTAGTTTGAGATTATTTGTTTTATTTTAGGAGAAATCTAATTTGCTGAACACCGTCCATCCAATAGGTAACTGCTTGCCCATTCCGAACTCTTCAGAACTGTCTGAAGAAAGTGTGTAGGTAGTAGTAGGGCACAGGCTTATTATACAGACACAGCAACTTGTCTTGACCTCTGAATCTCATTTGCAGCACTTAACGCCACTGTATATAATTATATATTATTATCAGAAGGTACAGGAATGGATAGAAGTTCATTCAGAACAAAATATCATTGTTTTGGAGAGACAAGATTTTCGCAGATAAAAAAGTGTGCGTGTGTTTGAATGTTGAAAATTGGTGTGTATGTGTGTGTGTGTGTGTGTGTGTGTGTGTGTGTGTGTGTACTTGACACTTATAGATACAAAATAGATACAACTTTTGATGATGATGGTGAGTGTTTTCATATACTGCTGTTACTGCTTTGTGATGTTCGTGTGTGTGTGTGTGTGTGTGTGTGTGTGTGTGCGCGTGCGCATGCACGTGACTGTGTGAGGGAGATATTTTGCTTTATTGGGGCTCTCAGCCACGTCAGGCAGTGCGTGCTGTGGTGCCGCTGACGCAGCTCCTCTACAAGTTCTTAGTCATCAAAGAGAGTGTGTTATTGTGCGCACATCCTCAGGCACACACTGTCGAGTGTGTGTGCACCCCTTCCAGCTCAGACAGAATGATACAATGTCACGTTACCTGTTATGCGTATGTGTGTAGCCCAACAGGGGATCCTCAGTATTTTTTTTTTTGCTAAGTGCTTTGATCAGCAAACAAAGCAGCAGATCCGGTCCCATTTCTTTCGCTGTGCAAACAGCCCAAATGAGATAATCCCATTGTAAAATGGCACAAACCAGATACATGGCATGGCAGGTGATGTCATGATAGATGGCAAAAATGTACAACTCTTCAAAATTTGGGGGGCCTTATTTTCAAAAGAGCGCATGTCATATAGTGTTTAATATGTACTAAAACTAATGCAAACCTGTGGAAACTTGTAATTACAGGTTGTGCCCAAGTAATGCACGTTCAGAGAATGTACAAATAAAATAGTTTTTAGTTGGTTTGCGATCTTTAGAGTATAACATTTTAAAGGTGTTTAAATCTTGCCACTTTTCTTTGCAAACTACTGACAAACATGAAAGAAAAAGAGCTTAAAAATATTAGCAAACCCAACATAAATTCAACTCTTTAAATACTTTAAATACAACTTTTTAAATCAGTATCTCTATGAGTATGACAACCATTTCGTGCCAGGGTCGGTTAAATTCCTACACAAACACCTCATTCTGCTGTATGAAGTACTGATTACTGATCACCTGAATCTTATTTACTGAGGAAAAGTATAAAACACTGCTGTAACCAACACTCTTCTCTTGCAATGTAACCAGTCGGAGGCAAAACACCACTAGAAATATGACAAAGGTAATTATTGCCTTTTTGTTTAAGTTCTGTAAAACTGCATCATTTCTCTTGATGTTTTGTCATTTCCTTTAAAATGATGTTTTTATTTGGAAATTTGGAGAAATATTGTCATCGGTTCTTAAAAACTACGGCAAAGCTGTTCAGTTTAATACTTATAAAAGATCAAACCTGAGAAACTGAACATTTTTACAGTGGTCTCAATTTTTTCCAAAGTTGTATAGTCAAGATACAGTGTCCCAGCAAGTGAAATCGTCTTCAGTTTAATTAATATACCTAACGCCAGGGGCACGAACGCCTTTCAGCATCAGACGTAAAGCCTGCCCACGGCTGCGGGAGCATATTTAGTGTAGGTGGTCTGGCAGTGCCTTCAGCGATAATAACACAAAAATGATCAAATAAAAATAACAGAAACAGAAAAATCTGACTTGAATGCCGTTTGGACTCTTGAATCTATTCAGAGTTTTCTTTTTGAAATGAATAATGCTGCTCAATGGAAATTCTTCATTTGGCCTGGATAGTTATCTATATTAGTTCTTGTTAGGTTAGTTATACACACACACACATACACACACAAAGCATTTAGTAAATGCTAACCTAGTTAAGTTTTATTATAGCAAAAGAATGTACAACTCAACCAGCAAACGGAAACTTTTTCACTGTTTTTTTTCCCCAGAGGTCTAGATATCAGATGGTTTCTGTATCTTGCGTTTGCTGGATGTACTGGGGTTTCGGCAGATACAGAGAGAGAACGAACGAGTAAAATTAGACACACATTACTGGCTGAATGCCTGGGGTGACACAAATGTGGCCTTTTTACTCGTGGAGAACAGCCCAATGAAATAAGATTGCAATTTCATTACACACACAGAACCCCTCCATGTACTCGACTGCATCAGCAGAAAAAAACACCCAGATTCTCTTTGAAGTATGCACACGCAGCACACTTCATTCCAATGCCAAATGTACTATGAATGGCCTGGCCTTAACAGAGCCTCTCCCCTGACTCTCCAGCATTTGCTTGGGAAGGCTGGGACACAAAATCCCAAAGCATGACAAAGCATTAAAGGAACAGTCGGGTCTCTGCTACATGTGACCTGTCCTGTCAGTTACAATTCAGATTATTTTCAAAGTGCTTCTCTGTGCAAAGACAAAAACGGACTCAAAACACATATAATAGAAGTCATTTGGCAGTTGCTGAACATTTAATAAACAACAGTAACACACAAAAACTGCTATTCTCTGACAGCACAGATTTTTAGGGTGAAATGCTACAGATTTTAGGGATATAATCAACTCAGTCCAAGCTTTGATTTAAGTCACAATACTGGGTTCAAGCTTCAGTATTTCCATGATATTTCAAATGGCTGTGTTGATTTGAGTCATAATCTCCCAATCAGACTAGAGGTGCAAGACAGGAGGAGTGTAATGTATGACATGGGCTGAGTGTGGTGTTGATAGGCACTAGTTGTTTGCCAACTTTAATTTTCAAACCACTTATCTGCATAATAATTTCTGAAATGCACATTTTTGCATTGCATTGTTTATATACATTGTTTACACGTCTATTGAGCATTACAATCACTATGAAGTGCATCAAATATCATAAATAATAGAATGCTTATTTTCCACAATGTATTATTATAAGTCCACAATGTCACATTTTGCATTGCAAAAATCATTATTTTTGATGCATTGCTACACCCCTAACAGGCATGGAGTTTTATTCAACATCCCAGCATCAGAGTAACATGTAAAAACAAAGCAGCTAGACTCCATTCTTCTCTGTGGGAAAACTCTGAACAGATTTGCTGCTTGACTGATACCTTTTACTGAAGTAGGCCTATTCCACCAAAATATATGTTGCACATAAACATTTTGTGTGTGTGTGTGTGAGAGAGGTGAGAGAGAGAGAGAGAGAGGGAGGGAGAGAGAGAGAGAGAGAGAGAGGGAGTTCAGTAGCTTGAATAGGCTGATGAATATTTTAAGTAATGTCTGGTCCCCTGAGGGGTCATACGCACGCAAAAACACAAACAAACAAAATCCGCATCCCAGGCTCCAAGGCTCATTTTGAGATTGAGATCCGTTTTAAGAATAGCCACGACTGAAGTGTCACACGTACACATACACATTCATAATTACTGGTTCTGTATGTTTCAGATGCAGTTGCCAATAGACAACAGCACCTTCCACTCCAGCATCCCCATTGCTGCTGACATCGCATTAGGAGTGGTTTACTCCATATTTGGTAAGTTCTTCAGTCATATGTTTTCTTTATGTTTCTTTTTGGGCGTGGGTAGCTAGGACAGTTTAAGCCCTTTCCACAGTAGCCATAAATATATTTTGTTTTTCTTCAGTGACATTAATATAATACATGCTGGAAATGTTAACTGTGTAAGACAAAACCACTAGCAATATTTATAACATTGTTTTTTGGGGGGTTTTTTCTGTGTAGAAAAGCTGTTTTTATTGTGCCATTGTTTTTTTCATGTGAACAAAGTCACAGTTGTGCCATCTGCTTGATCTCAGCTCAGCAGTCTCATTGCTCACTAACAGCTCAACACAGAGTCACGTTTCACACACAGATTACAGGGAAAAGTTAGAAACCACTATCAGAGGTAGTCAAGTTGCATGTAATAAAAAACAAACTAGTGTGCAAGAGTACATAGTGAGATAAAAAGGAAAAAAAAAAACAATGAACAGAAAATATTTCAGTTTTTAATGTTTTAGTCTAAGACACCATTTATGAAAATCATGTTAATAATGGTACATTAATTGATTTTTCACTGCTTTATAATATTAATTAGATTTTATAAATAATGGAAATGTGTGCATGTGTACATGTGAGCGTGTGTTTGTTTGTGTGCGTGTGTGTGTGTGTGTGTGTGTGTGTGTGTGTGTGTGTGTGTGTGTTTATTTGGACCTTTGTTACTATATGAATAGATCTGCCTTTGTTGTATATGTGCATGTGTGTGTGAGAGAAGTAAAGCGGGATACTGAAAGAGGTGTTGAAATATTTTGTCATCTTAAAATAGCATGCAAATAATAAACTAATTTGTAAGATACTGAGCAAGAGAGCCAGAGAGTTTAGGCAGCCAAAACGCCAACAAGAAGAACAGATACACAAAAGTAATTTACTTTATTATTGTAATTAACTCTGTCTTAAAGTCTGCACATTGTTATTTTAATTATGTTTGTTGACATGTTTGTAGCACTCCAGAGCAGCATGTATTTTAGTAAATTGAATAATGAAATTAACAACAGCCCAGAATTTGGACATTACTGTTCAGTTTTATTGCAGTGTTTTGTTTTTAACACTGTGTCAGAAAGTTTGATTGGAGGTCATTTGTGAAACAAGGGAAAATTACTACTCACTTTTGGGAAACGTTTACTGTTACAGAACCATAAATCCTTATTTTATGAAACTTTGTTGTAAAAATGCGCACCACAATCACCGCCTGCAACGAAAATGTATTTAAACAATTGATCTACCATATTATTACCACTATATGTGTCTCCTTGTTCCTTCTCTGAAGTTTCGGTTTCTTTCTGAGTTTGCTCCCTCCAGCTTTTGTTGCCTTCTGCCTGCTCACTAGGGGCTTAGACCTGGATTCTGTAAAAGTGCCTTTTGACATCAGTTGCAAAAAAGCACTACGTGAATAAAAATGAATTGAATTAAATTGAACACTTGCTTTTAAATGTGCATATTTTGCATTTTGTAGTTATAAGTCATTTTGAAGCTTTTCTATTAGTCCATTCTATTGATCCATTGGTACTATGGTCTTCAGTTCTGTTCTGTTCTTGTGTTGCACCATCGTCCAGCAGGCACATTGTTTCATGTTACTGTGTGCTGAGGGTATATGGTTGAAATAACAATAAAATACCTGCTTGACTACTTGACTTGATCAATAAACCTTTAAAGCAATGAATAGCACAGCTATATTTAAACAATGCAGAAAAAATGTGATTGAAAATATACATATGACAGATACATATGAGTTTCAGCTAACTTATTAGCCTATATCAGTGGCTGCCACCACCAGACCTCTTTTCTGATTGGCTACAAAAGTTGAGACTGAATTTGCAGTATTTCACTCACTTTCAGATACCTGGATTATATGGAAGAATACAATGACACACTTAGTTCTTTCAAGCAAATGCCCAGTATTTATCATATCAGTGCGAATGTGTGGGCTTTTCTACTGTGAGCTCAAGGGGTAGTCATATGTGTCATGCTAGTGATATAAATTTAAAAAGCTGCAGTCTTTTCAGCTTAGTTTCCACAAATGGACTGTGTGGGATAGTGCGTTTTGAGACTTTAACAATGAGTAAAACTTTAGCAATTAAAAAAAGCAGAAAGTTCAGTTTTCCGCAATATGAACCCTCTAAAACTGTCTCAGTCTTCCTTGTTTTGTGTCACTACTCATGGCAAACTAGGCCAAGGTCTTATCTTGCTTGATGCCAGGCTGAACCATTAGTGCAGCACCCATTGATTATTGTGCGTGCAGCGTCTCATAGAGGTAATAGATCAGTTATATGTGTCGAGTCATTGTTGTATGGACAGGATTAATAGAGCCTGAAGGAGGTTGGCACAGTGCATGGGGAGTGAAGTAATAGAATTGCACTTGAAACTATTCCTGATAAAGGTTGAAGGTTGGAGGAATAAAGAAAGGACTGTCTATGTGTGTGTCAGAGCCTTACTGCTTATCTGAACTGTGATCTGTTTATATTTAATTTAATCCACTTTTATTTATATTTAATCCACTTTTCTTCCTTGTCTGTTACTGTTTGTTCATTGTGCAAAATAACTTTTAACTTTCGACATCTATCGAATGTGTGTGCATGAGTGTTTTCCTTCTACTCTCTGAGCCTGAAGACTTCCTGCGTGTGAATCATAGTTGCAGTCGTGTAATTCCCTCACTGAGTCACCATGGTTCCCCTCAGCCTTCGTAGATTATTCATTAGAAGCAAACGGAGTGGGGAGCCCACTACAGAAACTAAAGCAACCTGCAGTCTCAGCAATTTCAAACCCAAAACCAACTTTAATTCTTTCACCCAGTTGTTTATTTGAGTATGAGATAATTTCTATGTTAATTAGTTGCTGGTAATGTGATTTAAATGATATTAAATAAATAATATATTGTGTCACTCAACGGGCGTTTTTGGAGCTTGACGACAAAGGAATGTTTAATACTTAATTGCACTGATCCTTTTTTTTTTTTTTTTTACCAAACTGTATCGTTGGTTTTGACACTCATCAGTTTTAACACCATCTGAACTGACTGCTTTGTGGGGTTTAATCTGACTTGGCTATTCATTGCCCTTTTTTTTTTTTTACAATAGTGACTTGACTAGTCATGAATATCTCATTTTTACTCAGTGGTACAGACTTGACTAGTTTTGAATATCTCGCTTTAGACACATGGTGAGCTACATGATAAGAAATCAGTATGCTGGTTCATCGTTCCAGGAATTCCTGGGTTCTCAAGATGCATTGGATATAACAGAAGCATCTCATAGCTTATTAGTTAGGAGAAGGCCATAAAGAAGAGTTGGTATGCTGGGACTTGGCAAAAGCTTATGCCACAATTTCCTACATGTGCCTATATGAAGCACTATCAAATTGTGAAAAAATAGAAAAATGAATAGTAATGAGCTTTACCATCTTTGTAATGCTATTCATAACAGGAATTAACATGACCATTAAGAAAATAGAGTGTATGGGCCCAAGGACAGCAACCAACAAGAATCTTCAAAGCATAGGATTTAAGGATGATCATAAAAGAAGAACAGACACAGACACATGTGATAGAGCCATTACAGCACATCAAGTATCTGCCAAGGTAAGGGTGACACAACACTTTACAAGTCTGAGATGATGTAGTAACAAATTAAAATTCAGACTGCTTCAGAAAACATTTCTGGTTGAGGAGTAAAAAGTGAAGAATCTATACCCGTCATGACCATGAAGATCAGAGGATAGACAGGAAGGATGTGCTCTGCTTCCAAGACAGTGGAGGAGCCAAAGACAGATACAGGGAGATTCTGATGGTAGTTCCCAAAAGATGCTAAGAGAATTAAGAAGATATTAACTTCTTAAAGGAAACTTTGTCAGAATGAGATTTAATCGAGAGAGGAGGAACAGCTGCGGTCCAAGACAGTGGAAGTTAAATGCTGGGGTGCATATACTAGGTGCCAGACAGTGAATTGCATATTGATCTCAGCAGAGCTATGGAAATAGAAACCAGTCCAGCTTCTTCTGTGCTCTGTTTAAAGTAAAATGGCCCCTTATAGTAACACGCAAACACACCATGAACAATGTGGAATTCTTTCTCTGCATTTAACCCATTCACCAAGTGAAGCAGTGCACAGCCACTCAGGGAACAGGGTGTGGGTACTGTACTCTTGAACAAGAGTACCTAAGTGGTGCCACTAGCAGTCCTGGGATTCAAACCCGCAACCTTCTAATCACTGGTGCAATCCCCTAACCACTAGGCCACCAGTTGCCCCTCCCAATGCCAATAAATCTTTATGGATGGATCGTACCAGACACCACTAGTTTTAGAATGTGTGGACAAAGCAGCTCTCTGGATTATATATTCACATAATAACATTATGCTATGTTGATTCTACACAAGGAGATAGACACAAAGGAAGGTGCAACTCTTTAGAGAGTTTGAACTGGAGAAAGAGTGAAGCCAAGGCAACCAACAAAAAGCTGCAGTCTCTTGCACTGCAACAGAAGGACAGGCATGAGGGTATCCCCTATCCGGCAAAGTGGAAGTGGTGACTGATTGGAACAGACGGTGCTCATTTCCTAGCATAATGACAGCAGCGCCTGTAGTCCTCTGGGAAGAAGATTTCAGTAACATCTTAGCAGCCGTCAAGCCGTTTGAAAAAGGAGAGATAGTGACTGATCATCACTGTTGACACCCCAAGAGTGTACCAAGTATGTGTAGACTAATCATGATAATGATTAAATATCTTATCTTGCCATTACATTACAAAAAACAATATATGACTCTTACATTTTTTTTAATTGATTAATATTTCACTTGAGTTTAAGACATGATGTTGTAGCCCTTTTGGTCATAATTATTCGACCAAAGGTCAAATTTAAGCGCATGCATTCTTAATTAGAGCTGTGGACCATATAGAGAGGGGCAAATCTTATTGGTCACTGAAGCGAACTGGTCTTGTAACTAGTTCAGTTCGGATGCTGAAGTAAATCAAGTTTGTAAGTGGAGAAATACACTATATTGCCAATAAAAGTATTCACTCACCCAACAAAATAATTAAATTTAGGTGTTCCAATCACTTCCATGACCACAGGCACCTAGGAATGCAGACGCTTCTACAAACATTTGTAAAAGAATGGGTCGCTCTCAGGAGCTCAGTGAATTCCAGTGTGATACCATGATAGGATGCCACCTGTACAGTCCAGTCTGGAAATTTCCTCACTACTAAATATTCCACAGTCAACTGTCAGTGGTATTATAACACAGTGGATGTGATTGGGAACAACAACAGTTTAGCCATAACGTGGTGCCACAGAAACTGACGGAGCGCGGTCAGCAGATACTGAGGTGCACAGTGCACAGAGGTCACTAACTTTCTGCAGAGTCAATTGCTACAGACCTCCAAACTTCATGTGGTCTTCAGATTAGCTCAAGAACAACATAGAGAGCTTCATGGAATGGGTTCCCCTGGCCGTGCAGCTGCATCCAAGCCATACATCAGTAAAGTGCAATGCAAAGTGTCGGATGTAGTGGGTTTAAATCACGTCGCCACTGGACTCTACAGCAGTGGAGGTGTGTCCTCTGGAGTGATTAATCACGCTTCTCCATTTGGCAATCTGATGGAGGAATCTGGGTTTGGCGGTTGCAAGGAGAACGATACTTGTCTGACTGCATTGTGTCAAGTTTGGTGGAGGGTGAATTATGGTGTGATGAAATGCGGAAAGTAATCCAAATGCAGAGTATCGAAAATGGTAGAATTCATTAATAACAAAGTCCACAAGGTAAAAGGGAAAACCAAGTTCAGATCCAAAGTCTAGAAAAATCCAAGGCAGCAAACAAAATAAGTCTGGCAAGAAAAAGGGAAGTCGAAAGAGCAGAAATGGGTCAAAAACTAGAATAGGAATCGAGTAATCAGGCTCGGTAACTACACAAGACAATTATACTTATACAATTGCCTTGTGTAGTAATACACTGGGTCCTAGTCAGCACCGTGTATATATACTTCCTGCCCCCATTCAGATGATGCCGATCTAGACCTAATTGGTCTAGTGAAAGTCCTGGAGTGTTGTGCAGTATTGGACTGTTCAGTAGGGTTTGCTTGCCACTCCCCTTCACCTCCTGTGCCAGGCCTCACAGTGGGGTTGTTTTTCAGGAACTGGTCTTTTCCCCTTTGTTCCAGCGAAAGGAACTCTGAATGCTTCAGCATACCAAGAGATTTTGGACAATTTCATGCTCCCAATTTTGTGGAAACAGTTTGGGGACGGCCCTTCCTGTTCCAACGAGACTCTGCACCAATGCACAAAGCAGTTAATGTGTAGAAAGGTTAACGTTAATTAACGTTTGCAAGTTGCTTGCTAGGTCATGTTTAAATCCCCATCTGAAAGATACTTCTTGTTTGTGAAATGAAGTTTCAGTCATGCCACTGCCATTGGTAAGTAAATGAAAATAATGCTGCATATCAGATACCTCCAAACTAGGGAAATATGTGATCTCCCATTTGAGATGTGTGGTGGAATCATAAACTCAGCATATCACAAATGCTAATCTGTGGAGTAAATGTGTGGTAATTTGCATGTGTTAACCATAATGTTTGGCAGAGATTGAAAATATGAAATGATGAGGGCAGATGGATATTCAGCACATTTGGCCAAAAAGACCAGTCTTCCAGACAGTGAAACTGGCTCAGAGTGGGGTGGGAGAGGTGGGAGAGGGCAGCAGACAGACGAGGTGAATCTAGTCAGGGTCAGAACGGGGCAGCTCAGGCACAACAAGATGATGTCAACAGGTAACAATAATTATGCATCGGGACATATACACCCCTCTGTGTAAAATGTGGCCCCTGATCCAAGATCTGCCTCTGTTTAAATGCATACCAATTTGCAAAGCATATTCACACATTAACAAAGTAAGCAAAAATTTTATTCTTATATTAAAATTCCACATCAATGCACAACATGCCATAAACATACTTAACCATACAGGCTTATGCATAGATTGAAAAAATCAATAGTACTGAACATTTACACAAGGCTTTACTGAATACAGTGTGTATGTTGTGTGTTTGTTTCTTATAGACTTCTTATAGTCTGTGCCATTATAGTTTTGGTATTTTTTAAAAAATTTTTAGCCTAAGTAAATATGTTACACTACATTAGCCAGAAATTATGAATTGTTAATAATTAATAATTGTGCACATTTGTCCAATTTTAAAAGAAAGCATACGTACGCTCGCAATTTGTTAAAAATATCCATAATTTATTACAACAAAATGATCTAAAATGTAAAGAAAGGAAATGGCATAGTTATTTTGTTGTTTTTAATCTATCTGTGATTACATTAATAAATATTTAACATGATAATGTAATATTCTCTGCTTCGATGAAGGGCGCAGCAACTGAGCTTCTGCATATCTTTCAAAAATGCACAGAAACGAGTACATGGCAGTCCAGGTGTTGTTATGGAGGTAGTTTGATTAAAGCACATTTTGCCAAACCTCAGGGCCAGATATACATTTCAGTGCAGGTGCAGCAAAAATATGATGTGCTGCAACTGCAGTGCACCTGAATTTGACAAGATTACAGCTTGTCATGCAGACTCTGCATAGCCCTGCATACTACCTGTGAGGTGTAGGTGTAATGGGGACTGAGACAAGAAAGCAAGATGCAAGTGCAGGATGCAAGTCTTTGATCCGGATCCAGATTGACAGTACTGGTAAAGTGATCTGCTGAGGCAAGCAAGGTTCAGACATTAATGATGGCAAACGGGTACAAACAAGAAAAACAAAAGGAGGCAAGTAAAGGAATCCACGATGCACAACAGAACGAGCACACTCCGTTCTCTCTAATGCATGCTCATTTGCATAGAATACAAAAAAATGTATTAAGTTTCTAGTTTGATGCAACAGCAGACCTTATACTACAGACCTTATACACACAAACAGCTGGTCATGATTACACATGTAACAAACTGAAACCAGATAAGGGGTGTGGTTATTGGGTGGAGCTAAGAGGGAGCATAAACATTAAAAACAAAAGCACATGGCAAGTCAAAACAAAACAAGGGAAGCAATACAAGGATGCTACTGCAATTTGGGGTTTATGGCACAGTGAACAAACTATTTTCTTAGCCAGAGTAAAAAATAAGAAAAAAACTAATTTGTTAACACCACTCTCTCATCATCACTGATCTTTCATTTTTGTTTTATGTGGAGCTGGTATAATGATATTTTGCAGCACCAATTAGGAGGTGGAGCCGTTGTCACTGTTCGGCCAGTGGCCGGTAGGGGCCACTGTTTTGATTTAGTTTTGGGACTTTAATTTTGATGTTCATGTCTGTTTAGTTCTTTTGTCACGTGTTTTGGTTTTCACCTGTTTGTGTTTTGTTCTTTGATTACTGGTTGTATTTAAGTTCTGTTTGTGTAGCCTACACTTGTCTGTCCATCGCCTCACATTCCCTGGTTTGTTTCCTGGTTTTCATGTTTCCTGTTTGGTAGCGGCCATAGTACCAGGTTTTCTTTATTTCTGTTTCATGTTCACGTTTAATAAAGAGCCTAAGTTCATGGACGCCTGCCTGCCTTGTCCCTGCTGCCCCCGAGGTAAATCACGGGAGCCGGTTAGACCCGGCCCCCATGACAGCCGTGCAGAGTTTGCATGACAAACTGTAAAGTGGCGCCTTATAGTCACAAGTGAACCTACTACAACGCACAATGTGAGCGACGTAAAATTCTTTCTCTGCATTTAACTCATTCACCAAGTGAAGAAGTGGGCTGCCATCAACATGGGGCACCCGGGAAGCAATGTGTGGGGATGGTACCTTGCTCAAGGTACTGTCCCCACACACTGTTGCCACTGCTAGTCCTGGGATTCAAACCCATGACCTGATTACAGGAACAATGCCCAAACCAGAAAGCCACCAGTCGTCCATTACTCAGAAGCATTGTGAGTGCAAGTTGCAGTTTCATTGAGATACACTTACTTTTGCTCCTCAGTCTTCAGTGACCTAAAACATTGTTTTGATGGAAGGCCAAAATGCAGAGAACCATGTAGGAACAATGATTTTAAAATGTGATATTAACCATGGTAACAACTACTTTAAAAAAAATACTACAAAAAATGGCTTATGTGTTTAATTTTAGAGGGTTCTGATGGAGTTCTAACTTTAAATCCTTTGCTAGCAGCTCTTAATGTAAGTCTGGATATACTAGTGTGAGGACATGTTTTCTTTATAGACTACAAAGCATCCGTGTAGGTCCCACCTGTCTCTGCCAAATGCTGTAAATGTAAAACTTAAATCCACAGTTCAGCCATTGCTGAACTCCTGCTACACATGGAATGTGTTCTCTCAGCTGTGCTGTTGTGGCAGGTGAACTCGATTTTACACTTCTTAAAAGAAACAGTCTTTGTGTGTGATGTTAAAGCAAAGCTATTTAGGAAATAAAGCAAAGCGCTAAACCTGCATCAGTCTTTCTGAGAAGTGTGTGTTATCTACTTCAATGCCAGGTGTGTCTGTGATGATACTATTTAATTAAGTCAGAAAAAATGCATCATTCTGTCCTTTTTGTTTTCTCACAATGTCATCGTTGTCAGTGAAAGGATTTTTCATCTTGTTTTTACTACTGACAACATTATGAAAAACCCTGAGAATTTCTGTCAGGAATTCCACTGATGTAATTAACACTGGCTACTGTTACGTCCCACTACTCTTTCCCAAAGAAAGCAGGCAGACAGGCAGGTTTCCATGCTTCGTTTCTCTTTTATTTTAAAGAACAGAAACTGGCGCCAGGACCAACATAGACTTTTAAACAAAATGGAACAAGCATACATACAAACACCCAGCCCTTGGATAACGGTGGACTGGCAACTCAGGTCCACCTAAACAGAACTTATATCCAATACTCTAAACGTATTCCCACCAATCATCAAACACCCAGTGCTTAACCCCAAACTACACACAGGTGTTTCCCACAAGCAAATCCCAAACACATTAACAGAACTAAGGGCGACCCCTTCCAGACGTCCAGTACATAACCCCCTGGCCCTTACAGCTACATTCAAATCGTAGCCAACACTAGTCATGACAATGGACAAATCCTGAATGTCCTTTGAAATAAAGATAGATATAGAATGGTTTTATACTGTATTGACAAAAGTATGGGGACACAGCTGTTTTGTAGGGATTTAGCTAGACATCTTACTACCAGTAAAGAGCAATCTTAATGCTTCTGCATACCAACAACAACACCATGCCTCCAACTTTTGGACACTGTTTGGAAAAGACCCTTTTCATTTATTTCATTTATGGCATTTATCAGACGCTGTTATCCAAAGCGACTTTCATTCCCTAACTACAGGGGACAGTCTCCCTGGAGCAACTTGGGGTTAAGTTGTCCCAATACTTTAGTCCATATAGTGTATATTAGAATAGAATAGAAATTAGATTGTAAAGCAAAGTACCTAGTGTTCCTCATGTTCCCTGTTCATTAGTATGTGATAGCATATCTCTGTCTCATTCTTAAATCAGTCCCCAGACAACCCTACAATCAGCACAAGCTGAGCAAATCTATGACTGAAAGTTGTACTTAAGTCAGGATTACGTGGCTGAACTCATGTTTCTGTGTGTGTGTTTCAGGTGTGTGTTCTCTGTGTGGGAACACCATGCTGCTCTACGTGTCCCACAGGAGGAAGCATCTGCTGAAGCCAGCCGAGTTCTTCATTGTTAACTTGGCTGTCAGTGATCTATGCATGACCATCAGCCTCTACCCGCTCGCTGTAGCCTCTAGCTTTCAGCACAGGTAGGAGAGAGAGAGTATTTTGCTAAATTAAAAATACTAAATCATTCCATACTTTTGCCCAAAATCACAACATAACACAACAAAATACTTTTTAATGTTTTCTTCAGAATCAGAATCAGACTAATGTACTGATGTCAAAGTAAATTGTTTGCATTCCATGAGGAAAATTGCTATTTACTCGGTTTGAAACAGTCTCCCTTTACAATTTCAATCCATCATGGACCAAATATGAACCAAAAATGACCCTTGTTCTATGACTAAGAACTTGGGCTCAAGAATTTGGGAAAAACTGCAGTTTTTCTGTCCAAAATTTCCCTTATGATTCAAAAAAGTTTTTTCCCCACCCAGAACGGCACATGCAGTTTTGTTCAGACTAGAATCTTGGATCCTGAACGTAGCGTATCTCTGTGTTATTAGGTTAAATTCCCCACTTAAAAACGCACGGCAAAATTGGATAATGTAGGATATAATTATAGTTGCAGCATTTGAAAACAGCACTCATTCAAATTGCTATTTCAGTATAAAAACGAATAAACGTTCAGAAATAATCATCCCACGACCAACATCACACCTCACTCATGCTCCTGTGTGTGAATGCAATCAAATCCCTATTCACATGCGCACAATGTAAAGGGTGGCTACTGAGTGTGAATGATGACAAGAAACAAAAACAGAGGCATGGTTTTCTATGGGTAGCATATATGGGGATGTATGGATTACAGCTGTTCATTTCACTTGAATAAATACGTTAGTGTTGATTGGAAGTACATGATTGCAGTATACAAACCTACCATCATAACGTTAAAGCAACTGAGAAAATGGGTTTTTGCAATCTGTGTTTTCTCCTCGTTCCATTAACTGACATATTTGGGCGATGCACCACATTTGAGGTGTTAGAACCTGTATTTGATTCTCAGTCAGCATTTGATTTTCTACTCTTTTGCCTTTCTTTATCGTACATGAGTGGAAAATCTAAGTTGTCTCAACAGGAGAAGAAAGCATGGATGAAAGTTCCCTGGTCCAGCTTAGGCATGCTTTCTGTGCTCGCCATATCAAACAGTCTGGTTAAGCTCTCTTTCTTGCTTTCACTTCTGCCCTCATTTGTTCATGGCCAGCCACCGATGCTGGTTCAACATGTTCAATAGACCAAAAAAGAGACAAGCAATGACGAGAGGGAACTAGAGCCACTAAAGCGTCATAGCCGCTGCACTGACTACAGGCAATGATCAGCCACCTAAGTCTGACTGCACCTGATAGCTGGTGTGTCCCAGGTTTTACATCAAAATTCACAAGAGTATGCGTTCATTCATTACAGGAAAAAGATTAAACCTCTGAGAGCTCCTCTGGTTCATGATATCCCTGCCCTTCACCTCTTTCAAGATGCTAATCCTCAAGTTTAATGGAATTATATGGCATACGCAACCTCTTTCTCTGGGACTGCTAATAGAAGTGCCAAGCAGAACCTCGAGGGCCCATTTAGCATCCAGTGCTTTTATTTTAAGTGCATCAGAACACCATAAAGGCACACACACATGTTCATATTTTCACTTCCTCCTATGATGTTGCCAGTAAATAATTCTGTAATGAACAAGCTTCAGAAAGCAGAGAGGCAGAGAGGCGGAAGCGCCCACACACACACACACACACACACGCATGCAATTGAGCTTTCATCTGAGACGTCAGCGCTTTAACTACCCGGCAGTGAGGCAGGGGCTGCACGTGAGATGAACCCCGCAGACTCTCCTGGAGCCTTAATGTCTAAACCTTGACTGTAATCTCAAAGCATCCTTTCACATCTGTGAACATCATGACTGGACTGTTCCCATCTCAACTGATCTGATACCTTCTTCTTCGTGTCTATGTCTGTTTTTCTCTTCACCTGCGTGTGTGTGAGTGTGTAGGTGGCTGTATGGAGGGACTTTGTGTATAGTTTATGCCTTCTGCGGCGTTCTCTTTGGCATCTGCTCTCTCACCACTCTAACTATTCTCAGTATCGTCTGCTGCCTCAAAGTGTGCTACCCTCTCTACGGTAAACACACACACACGTGCACACACACATACACAGACGCCCACACACACATGCACGCACATAGACCCATCTTTTGGCTGTTTTGTTTGTGAGAATTACCCACTACATACAAAGAATACAAACAGGTTCTGTTAAATTTGTTATAAGGCAGTTATTTACTATTTTCCCTACACCATGTTGATGTTTGTCATCTTTAAACAAAGGCATAACAGGCTCCCTCACCTCTTCATCCACCGTAATATTGATCTTAGCTGGTGTCCCTGGTGTAGAGTGGTTAGTACCTACCAGAAGTATGTCACTTACCTAAGGAAGAATGCACTTTGGGATGAGGGCAAGCTGAGGGAGGCACTGTGATGTTCTGAGGAAAGTTCTGATGTTATTTTGACATCTAGCAAAACCATGTTGCAGATCAAGCGCACTTATTGGCAGCGGTCTCTTTTTGAAACAAATAATGCCACACAACAAAAATTGTTCAGGAATGGTTTGAGAGACCTGAAAGAGTTGACTTGGCCTGTGACTTCCTCAGATCTCAATCTAATCAAGCATCTTCAAGGTTTGCTGGACAAACTAGCAAATTAAAGGAGCAATTTCTACTATCTTGGTCTTGTGAAGTCCAGGATAGATCCGAACTGATTTGGTGGAAGGAGGGGGACCTACACAATATGTTATGGCTGATTGGTATATATTCCAGGTCGCAAGAGATTATGGAATATGACTTTGGCGACACTTCAGATGTTTCTTCCAAACAATACCAAGACTTTTTCCTAGGGCTGACTAGCTAGCTGTAAGAATAGGGTTTCAAGCCTTTACATATTTGGCACACTCTCTTAACCAAGGGGATTTACGTTGACTCGAGTTATAGAGATAGGCATTGGTGTAACACACACACAGTTAAACCCCAGTCTGCTACATTGAAAGATGCCAGTATCACTCTACACTACACCAACAAGGCAGCATGTTTGCATGTTTAAAATGTTTTCCCATCATCACTGGCAGTATTATATTTTGTCTATGTTATATGCTGTAAAATACACTCACTTGAAATTTTTTATGTATTTGCAATATGCGTGTAACAGGCAGCCGGCTTGGCCATGAGCATTGCTGTGTGCTGATAGTGTGCGCGTGGGCATATGCACTGGTGTTCGCTTGTTCTCCACTGGTCCACTGGGGGCAGTATGGTCCAGAGCCCTATGGGACAGCCTGCTGCATTGACTGGACCTCATCCAACAGAGACCCCATCGCTCGCTCCTATACCACAGCACTCTTCATCTGCTGCTACCTGCTACCCTGCACTATCATCATCTTCTCCTACACACACATCCTGCTCACTGTGCGAGAGTCCCGCCGAGCCGTTGAGCAGCACGTCTCCCAGGCACGCATGGGCAATATTCAGACCATCATAGTGAAGGTAGGACCCACCACACGCATTCATATAAGTTTTATGCACAAGTTGCTACAAAGGGACACATATAAATATTGCATGAGCAACAGAGCACAGAGGGTAACCACGGTTTTTCACTCCCAGTCCCAATGAACCCAATGATTCAAGTCATTAACTGATTAATAAGCCCCTTGTTGGCTGGATCAAATGTGTAAAAAAGAAACACCATGCGGCCATCACACCCACATCCCTTTTCAAAATCATGGGCATATGAAGTTGCATCCAGTTTGCAGCTATAACAACCTCCACTGTTCTGGGTAGGCTTCCCACAAGAATCTGAAATGTGTCTGTGGGAATTTGTGGCCATTCTGTGAAAAGAGGTGTTGGATGCTGTCAACTTTCCAGTTCATCACAAAGTTGTTCAGTTGCATTGAGGTCAGCACTCTGTGCAGGCCACTGGAGTTCTTCCACACCAAACTAATCAAAACACGTCTAATGGACCATGCTTTGTGAACAGGAACTTCTGTCACAAAATTGGAAGCATGGAAGAAACATCTAATCTAGGTCATCAAAGTCAAAGGAAGGCAGCTTACAGAAATAATTTGGAGAAAGTTGTTGTTTATTTTTCTCCTTCACTTATACTACAGAAGTCGTTTTGACTACATTGTCATGATAACGATTTGCTAAATCTTTCTCTGTCTTTCTAGCTCAGCGTGGCAGTGTGCATAGGCTTCTTCACAGCATGGAGCCCATACGCATTTGTCTCCATATGGGCTGCGTTTGGAGACATAGACGTCATCCCACCACTGGCCTTCGCTGTCCCGGCCATGTTCTCCAAGTCCTCCACAATCTATAACCCGCTCATCTACCTTCTGCTAAAGCCCAACTTCCGCCATCTCCTCTGCAAGGACATGCTCACACTGCGGCAGGTGTGTGTTCGTGGCTGCCTGGCTGTGTGTGTGCCACAGGACAGCTGCCGACCTGCTCTAGCCCTGGGGCAACACTCAGTGAGGCCACGGGGCCACTTAACAACTGTGAGTCTGGCCCACTGCCCCTGTGAGAAGTGCAATGACCCCTTTGAGCAGTTCAGGAACTACCCCCGCCGCTGCCCCATCAGTGTCAGTACAGTACAGTTCTCCATGCAGGACAGTGGAGAGCCTGAGGCCGACCTGGAGCTGGATCCAGAAGCAGGAATAAGGCATGAGAGCTCAGCAGAGGCCAAGAAGCCAGTGCGAGTGCTTGTTAAACGCAGGAAGAGCTCAGAGATTGACAGTCTGGAGATCACTCTGGAAATGGTCTCTGCTCACGCTAAAGTAGCCAAAGGAGCCAGGAAGTCCTGAGCTAGGCTCCGAGTTGGAGCCTTCAGTTTGTGTTTGTGTTAATGTTTATATAAAAGTGGGCATATTGCCTTGAAGGAGCATGGTAATGAATTTTCTTGCCCGAACTAGACACTACCTTTTGTGAGATTAAAAGTATTGCATGCTTTGTGTTACCCTGTTTCTGATTGAAAAAAATGCTATTTTACCTTTGGTACAATGGTTTTTATAAAGTTAAAGAATTTAAAGGAGAATACTGTGAGAATATGTGCATGTGTGAACCTTTAATACTGTATAGATCTTTAATACATACTGTATAGATCACTGAACCATTCAAAATTGAATAACTGGTATTTTTTACCAATGTGCTTCATGTGCTTTCAAATTAACATCAGTTTAATTGCTATTGAAAATGACTTGCCTATAACTTGTAGTTTACCAAAGAGGTATTACTTTGCTAGTAGCTATGCTCTTGTGTATTCAAACACTACAAGTCTCTGCAAAGAGATTTTTTGTGCAGCTATTTATTCTAGAATTTTGACGTTTATTTATTAATACTATATTTATTCATTTGTTCAATTTTAATCGGACCGTTGTGAGGCTCGTGTATACGTAGGTGTGTGTGTGTGGGTGTGTGTATACATACATATAGCCAAAAGAGTTGTTTGGTGCAGCAACCAATCCAAACCTTTCTAAGTGAACCAAGCTGGTAACAATAGGGGTGAATAATTTTATGCAACATAACTTTCTAACTGTATCTGGTAATGCGTTTAAGCCATAAATGATACGTTCTCAGTTGTCCTTAGATTGTCCAGAAAAAAGAACTGACAAACCAAATGAACCAGAGTGAATAAGACAGAACATTCTAAATGATCTCAGCAGGTTTGGTACTCAATCCAGACATTTGTGCTTGTTCATGTTCCTCCACTCCATGAACTTGTTCGAATGCTGCAGTTTATTTTCTATTTTATATGAAAAATATTTCCTGGTCCCACTATCTGGTGCTGTCAGTATAAATGTACATAGTTTGTAATTGGTATTGTCCATTGTTTTCTATATGCACATTGTTTTGTGCACATGAAATGTTCTTTTCTATGGTCCTGTGATACACAACAAAGGAAAAAGGAATGCAAATGAAGGAGAAATAAAGTACGGTCTTTGTGTCTGAGTAGTCTGTGAGCTCCCTTACTTGTCAAAAGTCACTGTATTTATAATAGCAAGGACTGTTTCAGCACATCTGTAATAGTTCCTTCATATGTGTGTGTTTCCGTTTTGCTCGGTCAGCATTTTGTGTTTTCCATGTTGTAGATGCAAGATGGTCAGGCCTCATTGTGGAACATCCTGGGACGTAATCGATTCTTAATTACATCTCACTTTCTCAATAAGGGGCTTAATCTGTATGTTAAGGGCTGGATGAATGGAGAGACCTTGATATGGAAGTCATTTTTAGAAGTAAAAGTAAGTCAGCTCCAGTAGATCATATACCATAATAATGTAGTGTTTCCACCAGTTCTCTGAAATTGCTGTTCATAAACGCATAGAATAACTCTTCATTTTCCAGTACCTTAAAGTAGTTTTCAGTAGTTGTGAGGATGTTTAATCTTGCAGTTAGATGAGCAGTCAGAACTTTATGAATGAGTAGCTCAGTAGTATCTGTCTTTTCCTGGGCTTTTACTGTAGTCTGCTTTATTCACTGCACTTCAGCCCGAAGTGCAATCCCACAAATTTTTCAATACATAATTTAATAATTTACATATAAGACATTAAAGCGTTCATTGTAGAGAAGCTCACTTTGATTTCTTTGCCGTGGTGGTGTTAAGAAGCAGGCGTTGCAATACCTGGCACAAGTCACCCTTTTGCAATTTGCTATCCATTTAATTTACTATTCAAAACCACCAGTGAGTTGTTCTCAAAATTCTGAGATTTAATAACTTTTTATAATGTGTCAGATCCCTTACACCACCCAAGACTGGAGTGTTTCACATCAAACCACTCTGAATGGCATACAGGTGTTTAAAAAAATTGGTGGAATTCTATAGCTGGGTTTCCCCTGTAGCTGGGTTTCCCCTTTTTCAATAGCAAAGAAGTTCTACATTGGTAACAGCCACCAGAACTGTGTGTGTGTGTGTGTGTGTGTGTGTGTGTGTGTGTGTTGAGAACATCAGATAAAGAGAAGACACTGAAGCGTGCCTGGTTTAAGGCACCATGGAAACCAGGCTGTTTATTTAAGAGTGACATTTCCTCCTACTACCTAGACACACACTCACACTTTTTGCACACATAAAGCTTACCTGTGTAGCCTCCAAAGAGACTTATTGAGAAAGAAGGCTATTGCTGTGGTGGGGCTGAGAGTTACAAGTAATAATTACTTTCTCATAGGAGACGTGTATGTGTCTGTATAAAAACTAAAGTGTGCATGGAGTGTTTTAATTGGTATATTTACCGAAGTGAAACAGAGGATGTGTGTGTGTGTGTGACACAGAGAGAGAGAGAGAGAGAGAAAGCGAGAGAGAGAAAGAAAGAGAGAGAGACGGTGTTTCCTAGGTAATTCTGGAAATGAGACACACTTGCGTCATTTGGCTTTATTGATAGAGGGCCCTATCATACGGCACGTGCCATGAAATCAGCCCACGCACACGATTCATGAATGAACTGGTGGACAAAGAAAACACAAATAAACGACGGACCATTTGCGCAGGGAGAGCTGCTGGTGTGGTGCGATGGCTATACGTTATTCAGACAGACACACTGACCTACATTCGACCGTAGATAATTGTCCTATACATCTACTTGAAAGGAACCAAGAGAGAGAGAGAATAAGGAAAAACTAAGGAGTGAAAAGGGTAAATAAGTATGAAATGGGAAAAAATTGGACAAACCAAGTAAAAGAAAGTGGTGGATATACAGAATATAAGAAAGGAGAAGAATAGTGGGAAATAGAGATGCTCAGAAGGGGAGGAAGGATAGAAGGGCAAGCAAGAGTGAGAGAGAGAGAGGGGAATAAAAGAGAAGATGCGAAAGAGTTGAGCAAGGGTTATTTTTAGTGCAGCAATACCCTCCTCCGCTGCCCACTCACGTGAGGCTAAATATAGATCTGCTGTTGGCGACCAAGACCAGTGCAGAATACAAAACAGGTTGCACAGATACACCCACTCACCTACACGCACACACACACACATGTTGTCAATTGCACACACTACTCCTCCACACATATCTCCTCACCTGGCTGAGAAAATGATGCGAGGCTGAAAAGATGCAAAGGGGGATCAAATATCTTTAGACTCCCCAACGAATATGTGAAATACAATATGAGGTCAGAAGTATGTGGACACTTGACCACTCCACCAATTTGAGCTAAGTGGACATCTCCTTCCAGCGGACTTGGCAACAATGTGGAGTTGCCCCGCATTTGCAGTAATAACAGCCTCCACTAATCTGGAAAGGCTTGTGGCCAGATTTGGGAGTGTTTCAGGGAATTTGTGCCCATTCAGTGAAAAAAAACATTTGTGAAGTCAGGCACCGATGATGGAAAAGAAGGCATGTAATTGTGTAAAATTTCTATGTGTGCTGTAGCATTAATATTACCCTTCTGGGACTAAGAGAGTGGTATAGTGGTGTAGAGGTAAGTACTGTCATAGTGAGACTGGCGTGGATTCAGTCCCTAGCAGGGGTGGCCTTTGTCTTTTTTTAAGGACTTTGCATCTGCATGTGTGTAGAGTACAAGTATTCTAACATAGTCTAAAGATAGGCATGTCAGGTAAACTGCAGATGCTAAATGGCCCTTAGGTGTGAATGTGTGTGTTTGGACGTCTGTCTTGTGATTGACTGTGAACCTGGGGTGTTTCTCAGCCTTTGCCTTCTGCTGAGTGAGGTTCCCATGGCATCTGCCAAACCTTGATTCATCCATCAGACTGGCAGATAGTAAAACATGATGCTCCACTCCAGATAACACAATTCCACTGCTCTAGAGTCCAGAGATAGTATGATTTACATCGCTTCAGCTGACGCTCGCCCCAAAGTGATTTGAGTCTTGTGTGCAATTGTTTGGCAATGGAAACCCATTTCACAAAGATCTTCATTCACAGTTTGGGTGGTCTACATTTTATAGCTGAGCTGTTATTACTCTGTTGTTAATTTATGTTGTAAATTTACGTTGCATGTAGCACCTTGGTCCTGGAGGAACGTTGTTTCGTTTCACTGTGTACTACCTGTATATGGTTGAAATGACAATAAAGCCCTTTGAACTTGAACTTGAACTTGAGATGCATTCGTTTCACAATACTAGCACTTACAGTTGCCTAGGGCAGGTCTATCAGAGCAGATATTTCACAAACTTACTTGTGACAGAGGTGGCATCCTATGACGCTGCCAGATATACAGTCATTCTATTGTTTGGATGTGGAGTTTGGATATGGATTTTAAACACTTGTTAGCGATCAGTGTGGCTTAAATGTCTTCAACTCCTCATTACGTTCCTCAAAGCATTCCAGAACAATGTGTGCATTGTGGCAGGGTGCATTGCTGAAAGAGACCACAGCCACGAGGGAATACCACTGCCATTAAGGTGTTTATCTGGTTTACGTAGGCGGCACAGTTTAAGTTGATATCCATGTGAATGCCCAGACCCAAGGTTTCACATCAGGACATTTCCCAGAGCAGAATATTCAGTCTAATGGTTTGCATTCTAGTGCAATGGTTTGCAGGTAATCTTGGTGCAGTCTTCCAATGTTTGTATTCCCACAGTTTCTGACATGCTCAGCTCCAGTTATCCGGCCATAATGATTTGATCTTTGTCAAAAACAAGTCTTTACACCTTTTACATCCAAGTCTTTTACACCTTCCCATTTCTCCTACATCCTTCATGATAATATCAATTGTAACAAAACAACCAACGTTGCTACACCTGTTCAAGCTTGTGTGTGTGCTGCTCTTGCAGTCCGTGGAGCTTCATCAACTACATATTTCAGGTTTCCTATAGATATTTAGTGTAGACACAACATTTCTGTAAATACTCACTTAGGAGTACCTTAAAAACTCTTTCAGCATGCTCTGGTCTGTGTCAGGACAAAGCATTACTAAAAACCTTGGTTCCTGTGAGAACTTTTGCCCTGTTCACACCTAGCAGAAGCAGGTGCCTTGAGTAATCTCATCTCAAGTGGACAGTTCTAGAAGTGGCATTGTGAACAATGGCGCTGTCCATCTGAGGTCAGATCACACAAGATATGTGTTTATTCCATGGATGAACAGGGACTTTGATTTCTGAGAGTGACAAACAAATTTGAAGCATTTTGGTATACTTAGATTTTGGTATAATGTTTCGTTTGGTATAATGTTATGCTTTATTAAACTGCAATGTTGCTCCATACACTCATGTTCTATACAACGAGAAAGGTGTTCTTACAGTGAACTAACAGTGAGCACAGGTTAGGCTTCTGATGGGTTTAAAAGTAGACCAGCATTGTTACACTAGTCTGCAGAAACAGCCATATTTTTTACTACAGAACCAGGTTATATTTTATCATCAAATATATTGCTCAAAAGGAGTTTTAGGGCTATTCAACATTCAGCTCAATGAGGAATGCCCACAGTTTTGTCTGATGCAAAAATAATGAGACAAAGAACATGAGCTGAGCGTTCACACTGACTGGTATGCAATGCCTCCATCTAGTGGAAAAGGGCAAACAATGTAGCTCACAGATTTATATGCTTCTAGTAGAATTGTGTAAGACACTAGTTTCATTAGTAAATTGTGCCACATCTGAAACCAGTCATCACACTAGTCCACCTGATCTGATCACAAAAGAATCACTGTAGCACAAAAACTTAAGGCTGGTTATGATCGAAACATCTCAGTACAGATCACACAGTAAATGTCACAGCTTGCAGCATATGGCCGTGCATAGTTGCAGACTAGTCAGAGTGCCCATGCTGACGACTATCCACAGCTATAATTGAGCAATAACAGAGTGGCAGAATCACATTTTCTTTTACAGTATGTGGGCGGCAGAGCGCATGTGAATTGCTAACCTGAGGAAGAGATGGCACCAGGATGCACTGTGGGAAGGCAGCAAGCTGATGGAGGCAGTGTGATACTCCGCCAGGAAACATTGGCTCCTGTTATTCATGTGGATGCTACTTTCACATGAACCATCTACCTAAACATTGTTCCAGACCAAGTGCACCTCTTCATGGCAACAGTATTTCCCAAGTGTGGCGGGGCGGTCAGTCTAGTAAGTCAGTTTATGGCAGAAGCTGGCTATAAAATAGTTAGGAATGTACCACTACGCTAACCTATGGCAAAACAATCAATATAGTAGGAAAGCAGGAAAGCAGAACTACACCACCTGGTCAAAAGCACACAGGTCTGTCTACTCTAGGAAGGAGCATGAAGCAAATGACAAATGCATTTTATTATTTGGGGTGGAGGTAGCTCAGTGGGTAGGAGACTTGCCTCAAGACCAAGAGATCATGGATTCTAATCCTACCTTCAGCACCACCAGTGGGTTCTGAGCAAAACCCTTAACCCTAAGTTGCTCCAGGGATAGACTGCCCCCTGTAGTTAGGGAATGGAAGTCGCTTTGGATAAAAGCGTCTGAAATGCCGTAAATGTAAATTATTTACAATTCCAATAAAACATGCCAGAACTCGTATCATCCAGAGAAAACCGCAGATTCTGTTTCCTTTCTTTACAAAAAAAAGGGAAAAAAGGAAAAATATTGTCATGGATGGCAATGAAGGGGGTCCAAGTTGTTTTGCACAGTCCTCCAAACCGCAATGCTGACAGGTTTTAGCTGCACAGGCAGTTAAAGTAATCCCCCAGTTTTATGCAGACTCGCGGATCCAGTCACGAGCAGATTTTTTTGAGAACGAAACTGATCGTTTTACGCGGAAATATCCAAAACAACGTGGAACCTGCTAATATTCTCTGCATATTTTTTTTTGGCTTTTTTGTGGCAATAGCTTTTTTTCCTCTTTTTAGTTCTAAATTATTAAAAATATATAATTTACTACAAACATAAATGAGTTACAGTGCATTTTCTTTAAGGGTAATGTATTAAACTGAGTGAAATTGAGTTAACTGCTTCAGTCAGCATGTTGCACCTTAAACAGACAACAGTACAAGTGAGGTGTGTGGGGTATTGTGTAGTGAGGTGAGGTATTGTGGTG
>JBBPDB010000153.1:9760495-9773066 GCA_037974465.1 Brachypetersius altus | reverse complement strand
TGTGTGTGTGTGTGTGTGTGTGTGTGTGTGTGTGTGTGTGTGTGTGTGTGTGTGTGTGTGTGTGTGTGTGTGGTAACACACATTGGCTTCTACAGAGGTCAGGCCATATCAGCAGTGCAGTCTGTGGCACTGGCTTAAGTGTCCCTGTAGCCGAGGCACGCTTGTAGCCCTAATTTTGAAGTGCTAGAATAAGTTTCAGAATGCTGGCTAAATGCGTCCCGCAGCCTGTGTTGGGTGATCTAGGTCAGTGGCTCTCAGCCTTGGTTATTATTTTGTTCTTCAGTTGATTAGCTGGGAAGTTGAAATTGATTGGGTATTTAAGTTAAGTTGGCTAAAGAGCAATATGTTCAGAGCAGGGAGCCTTCTGGACCAGAATTGAAACCTGTGATCTAGTGCAGCTGAAAATGTTCCGAGGCTGTAGTCTGTGGGAGACGCTCTCGTATTGGTCCTCACTGTGCACCAGGCTGAGCCGCTGGGCTGAAGCATGGGCTCCGAGTCAAAGTATTCCATAGTGCTGAGTCTCTTGTTGTTTACAGATTTATTTTTTTCCTCTAAACCTGCAGACTAAAGTTGGTGTGTGTTTAAACCCAGTTATTAGGGTTAGGTTTCATGAACCATAAATGCTTAACTAGTGGGAACAAAGAATTTGCACGCCCGTTCTGTCACTCTAGAAATGAAGGAGATTGCTAGTGCCAAAGTCCTCTTTTTCCCACCTTTCCCTCTTGCTTTTTTCTTTCTGTCTGTTCCTTTACTTTTTTTGCCTTTGAAAACCTTTCAGTTACAGAACGTAGCTTGTGACCTTTTCTGCTACATTTCTGTTAGAATCTGAAGGCACTAACTAGAAGGAAAATGATTGGCTAGTCAAGGTACATGGCTAAAATAACCACATCAAACTGCATGCAAATTATTCTATGAAGCTGGCTCCTTTGAACAGTGGTGACTTCACCCCTGTTAGGTTTAGTTTAGTGTACAAGCAAGCGTTCTTCTCACCCTTTTACAAGTAAGGGATGGAGACGAAGATCAGACTGTGATTCACGTGGTTAAAGGAAAGATGTTTTTAAAATATAGGCAGATACTTTGTCCTCACAACAGAAGCAGCTGTAACCTTATTTCTACTTGAGTAGGGCACAGTATTCTATGATCTGTAGGCACTGATTTAACAGTATTTTGTGGCAGTACTATCAGATCTTGTGTTCTTGCGTTGCAATACATTGAGTGCATTTACAGAACTTAAACTGTGGGTATTTGTTCATCAGACATTTTATGTAATTCGGGTCACCTTTTATCTAACGTTCAAAACCTTGACCTGAAAACGACAGAATCCAAACAATTCTAGACAAAGTACAGGCCTTTCTTAATGAAGATGTCTGCAATGTGCATGTTGCAAAATCTTCTGTTAGTAAGCTAGTAGTAAACTATATTCTCATCCTCCTTATTATTATTATTATTATTATGAACATTATGGCTTCACAACTGAGTAGGTGTTCCTCCTGTCTTATCCCTGTATTTCTAATTTGGCTCATGCCCACAGTGTTTTATGCATAAATGTCTTATTGGGAGGAATGATTTGATCCTTCGGTGATTTAACCTGTTTTTACTTGGTTGTAGCTGTGAAGGACGTTGTTTTCGATGCTGTTCTGTCTGCAGGTTTAAATCGATTTCATCTCAATTTCATTGCCCTCCCCTAAAAACGAAAGAAAGAAACTGTACCTCATCCCTTTTTTTAAAATGCAGAATTTAAGATGTGTTCACAGATTTGTAACATAGTGTTACAACTTTTGCAGTATTCATATTTGTGCCTTTTTTTCATTTACATTCTTGAGTGAGAGATGCAGTGAGGTGGTTGTGGATAATACTGTAGAGTGTACCTTTTTTTTTTTTCTTTTTTTTTTTTTTTTTTTTTTAGTTTTAATTTGAATCTGGAGCTATGTATGTAGGCCTCTGAAGTGTCCGATTGATGAACTGGAGCAGAAAGTCGGGAGGGTCCTTTTCTTCTGTGTCTGTTACTCCATTGCTGAGGGTCCACTTTCGCTGAAACGGTTTCAGAAGCGGAATGGCGAGTGCTAGGACTGACGTACAATTCTGGACCCAGATTTTTCTGTTCTGCCAGTCTTCTCACTGCGTTGCTGGTTTGTTCACTGCATTACGCTCTGTAATGATCATTAAAAGAGTTTATAGTTGAAAAGCTGTTTGTCTTTCTTTTCCAGTTTTTGCGTTTTGAAGTCCTGCTGTGGTTGTGTGGAGGTGTGTACCTCATTTGTATGACTACCTGTAATTGTGTGTTTGTGTGTGTGTCTCTGTGTGTGTGTCTGTCTTCAGTCATGTGCTTTGACCACTACAGCTGTTGTGGTGTAGGAGAAGGGGCTCAGTAGTAAGGCCAGAGTGTAGTGGCGATGTCCCTCTGCGTGAGCCTCAAACACCACCTGCAGTCGAATGGGGGGTAAAAAAAAAAAAGCAATTACACTTTGACAGGCAGGAAACGTTTCATAGTCCGCACACATGTTGCTTGAACTGTGTCCAAGTTTATGTGTTGTGTATAGTCCCATTGAGGGCTTATCTACAGCTGTAGAATTTATCTAAGGATATGGGTCCATACGAAACATATATGTTCTTAAATATTTACTCTTTCTTTAGGAAAAATGCAGCAATTGGTCGCCATCCAGGACAGGGTTCATTTTGGAGCCCTGCCAGTATTTACTGAATGAGTTTTGTTAAGTGTCAGAGTCCAGTTTACACATATATACATTCAGGAGCTGCTTCTGATGTCTATATTTCATATATTTTTTTCCACAAAAACAAACTTTCTGACTGTTTGTGGACTAATTTTTCCATAAATGGAAGTGCACAAACTTTCAGAACAATTATAAAGAGTAGTGTTGAAGCTTCTATTGGGCTAATTAATAAAGGCCAGTTTTTTTAATGAGTAAAGCTAATAAAGGCCCATAATAAACAATATAATAATGCATTTCTGTAAGGTGAACAGGGGACTGCTACCTTTACTGGTGAAAAGAATACAAACTCACTTCAGCAACCTCGTGGAATGGTGTACGGCCTTCTGCTTTCCAGTAGCTTTTAGTGTCAAACTCCACACGGTACACACCAGGTGTGAAGTCCTGGTCTGTGAGAAGTTCATGGACTTCACCAGTGATATCTGTTGTCCTAGGACAGGTGGACATTGAGATTAATGAGATCATAGAAGGCATATAAACTACTGAACAAGTTTTCAAATAACCCAAGGGAAGCATTAACAGACCATTAGCTAGAGATAGACATAAAAAAAATACAGGATTCTTTACAAGATGCAACAGAAGAGCCACTTATTCCATAAGCCACTTTATTTAGAGAACTAGTTTGGTCAATGAGCAGCATTAAAGCATGGTGTACTCTTTAAATTTCACAAGAAATTCCACATAGCATAAAGGTTCTTAAAATACGTTTTGGTGAAGAACCCTTATGTGAAGTTTCTACTAGGTTTCTTTATCAAACACGATTCTTCGGGGAACCAAATGTATGCTACGGGTAATTGCTTTAAAAAGGTTCAAGGTGATGGTGCAATCATAATTATTATGGATTAAATCCTTATTAAGGATTAAATCACTCCATAATTCCTTTCCTTTCCTATCACATTCCATAGTTGTGATATTTGTGCTGTCATCCAGCTTTCTACAGGCATTTTAATGTTTTCCTGCTAAGTGCTGTTTTTGCGTATAGCATCTTACCCGCTGCTGATCTTCTCCCATGTCCCATCTGTGCCCTTGCGGGAGACCTGAAGTGCCACATTTCCAGCAGGAACACCTTTCACTGCGTCTAGGATCTTTACTGTCAGTGGACAGTGAGTATCTGAACCACCATGCAGTTCCTGGATCAGTCAAACAAATACAATTCTAAGGTTTATAATCAAAACATCTATGCCATGCTCATCCGGAAGATTAAACCAGAGTGTCCAAATCCGGACCACAGAATATCACAGTAGTGTTTTTCTTGAACATGCCCAGTGGGTTTCCTGACAAGCTTGTTAATTAGTTGATTTCATTGATCATTGTGTTTTGTAGTCCTGTGCACTAATACGTAGTTTACATTGCAACATCATGCTTCTTGTTTCCATGCCCTGAAAATAGCTTAAACTGACCAGCTGACTGGCCACATTTGTTCCAAATAGCCAAAAGGTTAGTTAGCGATTTCACCAAGTGTTGGCAGCAGGTTCTCGTTAAGCTAATCTGACACAGTCAGCTGTTCTGTTCTAGTGGAGTTGAATCAAACTAATGCGTTCTTTCATTCGGCCTTCCTTAAATTACGACAAATGAATACATTAACAAACGGATCAGTAATCCATGAAATCCGGATTACCTACTACCCTTCTTTGACCTCTGCTTACACAACCCATAAGACAGAATCGATTAACAATTACATGTTACAATAAAATTTTTTAAAAAGTAAATAGCTTTTTTATCTTTACTTCAAAGAATCATCTAAAAAGAAACAAAGTTGGATAACTAAGTAGGCAGCAGCGATGCAATGCAAGAAACCAGATGTAATACACCTAACTTTTGTCACTTTTATAATGTCATATCTACGCACTGAGTATTCTCACCACTTCCCTTTGGCATTTAGATGGTTGCGGTAACATGCAACAGTCCACAACCTGACATCACGTGCAGTTTTTGCAATAATCCTGTACTTATACTGCTAAAATACATATTATTGTATCATAATAATTCCATTTGCCTTATTGAGTGTCCTACTTTCAATGTAATCTAGAATTCAGAGGCCCAGTATCAGCACCCAGCAACTGGTTCCATAACTTACCGCTGGAGCAGCCTGGCAGAAGACAAGCGTTGTGGCAAGAAATACAAAAAGGCTGGCTTTGGCCATGGTGGAAGAGACTGTAGGGCAGTCTGTGTGACAGATTCTGTCTTATATACTGGAATTGCTGGTTGTTGTGTGGTCAGGTGACTACAGGGGTTTCTGGGCCACTCTGTTGACACAGTAAATAACAGGGGAATGTGTAACTCCAAACAAAACGACCTTTGTGGCAATTTCAGTTATTAATCCCCAGAAATATTTGTTGGCACTTTGGCTGTGTCCTCAGTTTTAAGGTTCAGGAGAGAAACGTAATACCATGGTGGTCACATTTGTTTTGTTTCTTCAGTTCTTTACCAAAGGTCTTCTTGTCTGTCATGGTCTACAGAGCAGAGGCATGCCCCTTCTTTCTTGTAATGTTTGTTCTGTCAACTTAACTGATTTATGGCTTTTCCCACGAAATAACAATTCTGAGCATCAGGCCAGAGGCACTGATTGTTCCAAGAATATTTTATTGCGCATGTCTGGAATAAAAGTCGGGTCACTGCTGCAGGTATTAAATAACAATGTGCCAAACAGCGATTAGTATAATACAAAGTTCATCTGTGCTTTGGCTCATACACTGTTCCTTTGCCTCTGGATGGTGCTCAAGGTTTTACTTTAAAAATGAAATGGATTATGATTATTTGATTATGAAAATGTGTCATAGCTCAAAAAGTGTTATGTCCTTAAAAAGACTTGCTTTACCATAATGGCCTTTAGAGAACAGCCTGTATTGTTAGACTCTTGTACATTGTTTTAAATTCTGTTGTTAAAATCTCTTCTTGGAAGGCTTTACATAAGATTTTGGAGATTCTGCGACAATTTTGTGCCCGTTCATGGGGTCAGGGACTGATGTTGGACAAGAAGGCCTGACTCACAATCTCCATTCCAGTTCATCGCAAAGGTGTTGGGATCTGTGGGGTTCAGTCAGGCTGGAATATGACTGCATGTGTTCTCAAAGTAGGAAGCATGGTGTTGTCCAAAATGTCTTGGTATGCTGAAGCATTAAGATTACCCTTCACTGGAAGTAAGGGGCCTAGCTCAGACCCAGAAAAACAGGTGTGACCCAAAACTTTTGTGCATATGGTGTATACTGACATCCCACCGCATCAGTGACACCTACCTTGTCTCTACAGTAGCTGTCCATTTTATTAGCTCCACTGACCACGAAGGTGCACTTAAAGTTTGCAATTGCAGACTAAAGTCCATTTGTTTCCCTTTATCTTTTGTAAACCTCCTTTACCAGATTAATCAGTGGTGAATCACTCCTGCAGGTCCACCAATAAGCAGGTGTTATGCATGCAGATGTAATTATATTCTACATTCATCTGTCCTATGTTCAGTGCAGTTGTCAACACATTTCCTACATATTATGTTTACCACTGAGTTGATAAAAATAATATGAATTAATACTTAAAGGGGAAAAGATGATAATTTGGAGAGTGGGATTTGCTGGACTGGAGGTGAGGAGAAGTCCTCACAGAGAAGCTGGAACACTATAGAATACTGGGAATAAATAAATGTAAACCTAAAACATATTGGGATGAAAGCTTGCGACTGTTTGGGTGTGTTTGGCAACTCCAGTCACATGTATGCGTGAAAAATCTCTGCTGAGCCCCTGAAAAAAGAAGTGATTCTGTTTGTGGCCACTTCACTGAGGTCTTCCCTTTCTGTAGTAAGATAGATGGTAGGTTCCTGATATAGCAGATTTTACTTAAATATTATATGATATATAATATTTAAAGCAGTTCCATAGATGTCTAAGAGTAGCTTTGTCTAATCTGACAACAGCACATCAAATAATGGCCTCAGCAGCCCTCAAGAAACAATGCAGAATTCTTGGAGCTGACGTGTAAGCTCCAAGATGGTGGTGGTAGCTCAGTGGGTAGGATACTTGCCTCCGGACCAAGAGGTCATGGGTTCGAATCCTACCTTCAGCACCACCACTGGGTCCCTGAGCAAGACCCTTAACCCTAAGTTGCTCCAGGGAGACTGCCCCCTATAGTTAAGGGATTGGAAGTCGCTTTGGATAAAAGCGTCTGATAAATGCCATAAATGTAAATGTGTAAAAGAGTGTAAACAAAGGTGGAAAAGATTAGCTGCTAAATGAAACGTTGTTTGTTTAAAGGAGATATTCATATTCTGTTGAAAATCAAGGAACCAAATTTCCCAATGACTTTATTTAAGATGCAGCAAAGATAATCATTTTAAAACACTTGAACAAGTGGGTGCTTAAAATTAGCTATGCATACACAGATGATGGAATACCAGAAGTAGAAAATAATAGAATGACATTTAGCAGCGTGAATCTAGTGAGAGCATATATGCAGAAAATAAGCAATAACCAACATAAGAGATTATCTTGTAAAGCCTAATGACAGACATCTCACTGGGATTTGCATTTTCCCACCGGACTTTTGGGACTGATCCCCTTTTTTGATGACTTTTTACTGTTACTGTGTTTATTTTTAGTGGCCATAGTAGCTTCCTGATCTGATTTCTCCTGAAAATCTTCTCTTCCTGATGATGACGTGCTTCTGGCTGTTGACAAAACCTGCTCCATAACCTCTGAGAACATATCGGGTGCCTTTTCTCCTAAAGCGTCCTGCTCTTGTGAATAACCTTCTGAAATGTTTGATGGACCTTCCTCTGACATTGATAGCAAAGTGAGGGCTTTTGGGTCGTCTGTAACTGCTTCTTTAGTTTGTGGTAAAATCTGCTGTATTTCCTTATTATCATGCTCAAGCCAACCCTGCTCTGTATTTTTATTTTTTGATGGGTCTGCACTTTCTTCAGAGTCTTTACCTGAACGTCTACACTCTCCTACTTCTTTTTTGAAAACCTGGGTTATGTCATTTATATCTGAAGACGCATAAGCCTCCTCAGTATACCCACTTCCATTTTCCACAGTATTTAATGCCATTTCACTATTAGCTTGAGCAACAGAGCTGTCTACATTTTGCTCCTCTTCATTTCTCTCTTGATCTGAAAGATCTTCATCTTCTTCAGAATTCCATTTGTGACATCTCAGTGCATCGACTTCACCTTGGTCTGTGTTTTCCTTCGCATCTCCAGTTTGTTCTTGCCTTAGATTCAGTGCTTCTGTCTCCTCATCTGTAAGTAAAGTGAGCTCATGTTCAGGAAATCCTTCAGTTCCCATTTCAACCTGCATCCCCACAGCGTCCTCTGAGCCGTCTACATCTTCACAAACCACTAGTTCAGCTCGCAGGGTCTGCCAATCAGATACCTTATCAGCACTTTCCTTCTTGACATGTTCTTCGTTCATATTGTCTAATTCTGAGGATTCTCTAAAGGCCATTGGGTCAAACTGAATGTTGCAGTGCACTGTTTCTTGAAGAATCATTTGGTCTGAAGCAAACTGCCCCTGAAATTCTTCTACAGTGTCCAACTCTGATGTATCAACATACTGCGGTGTCTCCAGCACATGCTCCAGACTGATAGATAGGTAAGACTCAGAAGAAACTAAATCGGTTTCATTATCACTCTTGGGATCAGCCAGCAGTGACTGCTGTATATTTGCAGGGTGTTGTTGGTTTGAATTGGTTTCCATAAGTTTTTGGTCTAATTCATTATTCATCACAAGGTTGTCCTCTGCCATCTGTATGCTTGACTGAAGTTGTTCCCCAACATCCCTCTCTAACATAGAGTCAATCCATTCAAATTCTTCCTCAGGGTGAACTGTAAAGAGACTTTGTTCAGGAAAGGTCTCTTGTGCCATTGTTAAGTTTCTCTCTTCCACTGTCACACTCGCATTAACCTGATTACAGCCATCCTCATTTACATCCTGTTGCTCTGGCTTTAGTAGTTCTTTTCCATCATCAGTAACTAATTCTATGTCTACCGCCAAAGTCCTCCCTGATATGTCTTGGGGTGTCTCAAGATTAACATCTACAGCTTCCACATGTTCCAGGATTGGTTTATCTTCCAGCAAAACTATTCCATTCTCTATCACAGATGTGTCCCCTGACAGTTCTATGCCCGACTGAAGCCCACCCTCAACATCTTCCCTTTTTGAGTCCCCACAAGCCAACTTTGCATCCTCTTTAGAGTAAAGACTAAAAAGACTTTGTTTAGAAATGACTTCCTTATGGAAACTCACATCAAACAGATTGTGACCATCTTCAAGATTCATTACTTCCTTTAAGTTCTGTTGCTCTGGCTGTAGGTTTTCCTTTACGTCCGCTGTAAGCAAAGTTACTTGAAGGTTAGTGGCTGCCCCTGCTTCTGTGTCTACCTCCAAAACCACCCGTGAAATATCTTCTGGTGTCTGGTGATCAGAGGCATCTGCAAGTTCTTGCTCTAATTTATCTTTCAGTTCTACGGCTGCAGTTTCTGCTTGTTCTGTGACAGAGTCTTCTCCCACTGACTGAGGAGCAATTATTTCTATTCTTTCCTCAAGCTGATAAACAGGACCTTCTGCAGGAATGATTTCTTGGGCTGTTGCGGAGGTAGTGTCTTCCATTATCACACTATCGTCTGTATCATTAAGATTGATCCTTTCTGTCTCACCGGATATAACACTACTTTCTAGAGAATCATTCATAGAGTCTATGAATGACTGAGCAATACTTGACACAGTTTCCTCCAATACATTTTTTTGAACAGAGACAAATGAAGCCTCTTCAGCTTCACTACCCTGACATTTAGAGTATTGTGCCTCTTTTTTCTCTTCTTGATCTTTTGCTGTATGATCTACTGTTTTCATTGCACTGCGGCAATCATTTTTTGGACTAACATCTACTGATTTGTTTTCTTGCTTGGAAGATGATGCACTTGTGCTGAGGCCCTCAATAAGCATAGTTAACTCGAGCTCTTTTCTTATAGCTTCAGCCTTGGCTAGTGCATGTGCAGAGGTGGATTTCACTAGAGGAAATTCAGGGGAAATGGAATGCATTGCAGTGGGAATACTGTTTTGGGCCTCGTCAGCAGTGTAGGTTGTGGGAACCTGTTTTAATAATTGCTCTTCATTATCTTGTCTTTTGGCAAGCAGAGGGGCAAGTCTAAACTGAGACGTATCTTGTTTTGTGTTCAACTGTGCCTGTGCTTCCTCTGACTGGCTGATACTCACCAAAGCTGCACTAAGCTTGAAAGTGCTCTCTTGTGCCTGTAACTCTGCTTGGTCTCGTGTTAGAGCCTGGATTGACCCTCCAGGGTCAACATTCTCCATTCCTACAGGATGACCAGAACCCGACCCTTGAGAGACCAAATAATGGTGTTGGAAACAGGTTTGGTTTCCCAAAACCCAGACTGTTGGGGGAACTGGGCTTCCAGGGCTGGAAGGACTGGAGGGACTGTCTATTCTTAAAGGTTCTTGCAGAATAGTTTCATTAATGAGATCTGCCCCTTGCTGCACTGTGTTAGGTAAGGCCTGTCCTGTATTACTGTCTTTGGGAAACACTCCCCTGGTCACTGCTGGCACATTTATTACATATGTAGGACCTTCAGCAAGAATAACAGACCTTGGCAAATGACTTTCCACCAAATAGTACAAAGGCTGCTGGTGCTGCACAAGCTGACTAGTACTGATGGTGGAAAGAGTGTCTGAACTATTGAGTTCGTTGCTTTTAACTTTGCTTTGCTGTAGCCCAGGTGGAGAAGTTTCAGAACTGGTAGTTTCAGAACTCGCACTTTGGGTAGTGGCGTCTAAGTCCTCAATGGTGTGTTCAACTTTGGATGATGGTAAACAAGGAATCGGGGAAGTGCAAATACTTGCTAATGTCACAAATTGTGGCCCCAACTCATTGAGGAATGTCAAATCATTGCTTGACTCAAGGAGACTACAGCAGCCCAATGAGCCAGCAGGAGAATCTTGACCTTCAAAGTCGAACACCAGCAGATTGTCCTTGACAATAGGGTTCTCAGCTGCATGCCTTGCTTTCTGCAAAAAAGTGGGTTATGACTTTTAAAGTAGCCTAATTTAAATGAAAACACACATAACTTGTGCATTGCTGTCCTTCAATCTTTACCTGAGTGAAGTATTTATATAGATAATCATCTGGCAATGCCATCCCTCCATACATGTCCTGCATCACAGGCCTGAATGATGAGGAGTAAAGGTTGCTTCCATGATGTCCAGTGGACAAATTGTTGGTTTGGCACCCATACATTCTGTCAGCTACCATAGTCTGTCCATGGACTGGATTAGAAAGCATCGTGGAGACCTTGCTACCAGATTTACTGGCTGGTTTTCTGGGTCGTTGGTCTGGAACACGGAGACGAGGCACCTCCTACAAAAAGTGTTGACAAAAATATGTTTTGTCATTATTTTAACACGTTGTTGAGCCCATATTGTTACCAAAACAAGTGCATGCTTTAAAATGATTTCTCAGGAACCCTACTCTGAATGAGGCCAAATGTTTGTTTTGTTCATTAACATAAAATAGAAATTATTACAGTATTAGTTTGTAGACACATAGCAAACAATTAAGTTAGAGGTATTGCCAGAAGTGTATGAATCTCAATTTATGTGTTTTCTTGGATGCTCTAATGGTGAAAATGAATGTTAAGAAATAGATGTACTGCACCTTGTCTTCTCCCTTGCCTTCAGTGTGATACGAGATGAGACGATCTTTTGCATCAAATGGCAGCTCTGTGAATTTGCTTGATAAGCCACACTGGCAGAACAAAAGGAACATGGGAACCACTGGGAAAGACCCCAAGAAGACAGAAGGATGAAACCTTAAAAATAATTTTAAAACATCCCAAAGCACCAGGAACTGCAATGTCTATTTGTAACTCACACATGAGCAGGGCTAGGCCTGTCATAAGTAGTCCAAAGGCTGGAGCTCCAAGTTTGCCTGAGGCTGCAGGTTGTTGGACTGCCCTGTGTGCCATAATGCAAGTGTCGCTCTCTTCACAGGTGCACACCTCCACTCGAAGCTTCTGTTTATCCTCACAGCCCAAACCCTGCATGTCAAAGATCTCCACTGTCAGCTCATAAAAGCCTGGCCAGAGCAACTCCTTGGCATGGAAGCTCACTGTAGTCCCTTGGAGTGAATAAACAGACATATAGACATAAATAAATATATCTTTGTGTGCATATATGAACAATGCTGTGTGCTGTCTATAATGCTCAATATGCATAGAGACATATATGTCCAAAAATCTGTAGACACATGCTTATCCAATGTTTCTTCTGAAATCAATGAGATTTGGAGCTAGCTTTGCTAGTAACAGCTTTGACTCTTCTGGGAATGCTTTGCACTAGATGTTGAAACATTGCTGTAAGAATTTGACAGCATTTAATCACAAGAACATTAGTTGGACCAGACAGTGATGATGGACGATCGATTCTGAATCAGAAACACCACCCCAGCTCTTCCACACGGAGAGTGACTCATGTGTGCTGTGTCATTCTATTCTTAGTAACTTTACGATTGTATGGAAATGATACATGCTACAAGTATACAGTTGAACACCCCTGTCAGCAGTATACTATACATTTTCTGAATTCACTGTGTAGAAAGCAGTGTCTGTATATATTTGGACATAGAGTATAAATTACACAGGTCAGCAGGTCAAAATCATCAGAGATAAGTTTAGGTGGGTTTTGTAGTGTTTTTCATGATTTCAAATCTGTGTCTCCGTTTTTGTGATGAAGCTAGTTTCTATACTGTATGATAGTTGGTTTGATGATCATATAATAATCATATGCTGAGTGTTTTTGAAGAAACAGTGGTAGCTGACTGACACTGATCATTATATCTAT
>JBBPDB010000153.1:9739855-9751852 GCA_037974465.1 Brachypetersius altus | reverse complement strand
TGTCTTTTGCACAATAGTTGGTAAATGCACCCCCAAAAAATGTTGGCACCAAATTGGTATTTTCACTCCTCAGAGGGTTACTGACCTCATAATTCAGGCGATCGAGTGACATATGGCAGGAAAATGAATGTATATAATCTCCATATATAGATAATCTGCAGATTAAAAGACATACTAAATGTATGAGAAGCCTGGTATAGAATACAGAGTACAAGTACCACAATAAAAAAAGGATGAATATCGAGGGAAAAAAACTGTTCTCATCGCAAACGCTCTGGTTCCACCCATTTACCTCCACATTGTCAGAACAAACCTATCAGCTACGGGTCTATCAGCAACAACATATTAAAGCATTTGGTTAATTAATTTTTTGTAAGCATGTCTGTTGCACAATAGTTGGTAAATGCACCCCTGAAAATGTTGGCACTAATTTGGTATATCCAGATTTTGTTTTTTTTCTCATGAGACCGTGCACACTCCAAGGTATGTGTGGGCTGAAATTTGGCAGGTTACCGTATTAAGGTAAAGCTGTTTATTAGTGAAACAATTTATTAGAATAGAACATTGTTTCAGCTCACAGTGAATCTTTACAATTTAGTATGGAACAGAAGAAAACTGTACTCTCATGGGCCTGACACTGTTATAAAGACTCACTCCTTAGAGGGTTAATGACCTCATAATTCGGGCGATTAAGTGACATATGGTGGGAAAATGTATGTATGGCAAAAACGTAGATGTCTGCACTTACTAGAAAATGATGAGTTTCTGGCGTAATTTAGATCAAAACCCATTTTACGGAACCACAGACGCTGAAGTCAAATAATGCAGCTTTAATCCGAGCTGAAAGTACTAAGCTTTGCTTTAACACGCTCAGCCGTTTCCTGTGTCAGGATGTCTCCCACACTGTGTGTGTGTGTGTGTGTGTGTGTGTGTGTGTTGAAGAGTGTGCTGACGCCATTACTGACACATTTTGATTGATGGCTCGTGCTGAGAGCAGGGGAGGCTATCACTCAAATGCGCCAAGTATGCTCAACTGTTTATTAATCTCATGCCATTCTGTGTCTGAACTCATAACATGAGAAGAGCAAAGACATGATCATAAGAGCCTACAAAAGAAAAAAAAAAAATCAGGCACACTAAAAGCTGATCTATGCCCCTGAACATTTTCTGCTTTCCTAGCAGAACAAAACACAACTGGAGTAGCATGGTCTTGACTTGGAATCTTGTGAACTTGTACAGTTTTTCACAAAACCACATATAGGAAACAATAGCAAGGCGCTGTGCTAGGTGTGAAAAAGCAGTTGCTTTTTTGGCAGTCCCATAATAATAACTGGAAATAAATATTTAAATGGGCCTGCTGCCTAGAAACAACCTAGAAACTCCATAGAAACAACCTAATACAGCTGAGAAACTGCCTAGAAACTACATAAAAGGAATAACACATATTTTATACTAATACAATAACTTGGCATCATATTTTGCCACCATTTTTTATCCTTTATCAAAATGTTGGTTTTTGTGATTTGTTCTGTACACACACTCACAACTTCAGCCCTTTAGCTTGGCTCTCTTTGGTTATCAATCTTTTATACATGACGTCAACATTGCATTTCACTACAGGAAAAAAAACTGTTTTAATATTTTAAACTGTATTTGAATTGAGGCCCCACGGTGCTGCCGTGGGTAGTGTTGTGCTTCACACTTCCAGGACTGAGGGTTCTAATCAGGGTCTTGGCCTTGTGTGTGTGGAGTTTGCAGTCTTCATGGTGGTATAGGTTTCCTCTGGGGTCTTCAGTCCAAAGACATGCGTGTTAGGTGAACTGGGGTTTCTAAATTGACTGTAGGTGTGAGTGTGTGTGTGTGTGTGTGTGTGTGTGAATGGTGTGTGCACCCTGTTGCAACTAGAACAGCTTCCACTCTTTTTGGAAGGCTTTCCACAAGATTTTGGAGCTTCTGTGGGAATTCGTGCCCATTCATTTATGAGGTCATGCACTGATGCTGGACAAGGCCTGGTGTTGGATGGGGTTGAGGTCAGAGCTCTGTCTTCCACACTGAACTCATCCAACCATTTCATAATGGAGCTTGCTTTGTGCACTGGGGTACAGTCATGCTGTAATAGAAAAGGTATTTTCCCCCAAACCCTGTTAAAAGGTTAGAAGCATGGCATTGTAATAAAAATGTCTTGTTATGCTGAAGCATTAAGAGCATTAAGCCCTTTACTGGAAGTAAGGGGTCTAGCCCAAAGCCTTTTCAGAGGTGTGACCCAATACTTTTGTCCATATAATATAAGTGTAGTTTTCCTAACACAGAGTGTAATCATCCTGAGAATGGCAAGCAAAACGTTTACTACAAAAGTGCACAATATACTATGAAAGGTTTGTTCTAGTGTTTGGAAAACATTATTATTTTGCTGTGACAGTTAGTCAAAATCAGGATGATTGGGAAGACGGACCACCAAGACTCCTTTTAGGAATTTGCTTCAATTCATCTCTCACTTAAATACACAAAAACAGGTGTCTTCTCTCTCTCTCTCTCTCTCTCTCTCTCTCTCTCTCTTTCTTACTCTGTCCAGTTTCACTTAATAAACATCAGTGCATTTGTACTTGTTTTATTAAAGTGGACCAGATAAAACTTTACCATATAAAATAACTCTAAGACAAAAAAAAATACCACTTTAAGACAAAAAAGAAACTGATCACTGCCTTATCAAATGAATATCATAATTATGTTTCCATATGCCATTTTTTTCTGGGGATTGGAAAGAAAGAGAGAGAGAGAGAGACAGAGAGAGAGAAGAGAATGTTTAATGTATGCTAAATAAAGAGAAAACAATAATGCATTGTCTTCACAGATCGCTGAATGGAAAGACTATACAACCTCCAGGTTTGGTTACTCTCACACGTTCAAATGCTATTGTCATTCTCTCTCTCTCTCTCTCTCTCTCTCTCTCTCTCTCTCTCTCTCTCTGCCTGTGTCTTTGCTAGAAGACATCTTCCTTTGTGTCTGTTCTGTGAGTTTTCAGCTTTCCAGAAATACTGAGAGAGATAGAAGTGTAAAATAACATCTCTATAAATAAATGTGCATTCCTAACACTCCTGGTGAGCAGTGCAGGCGTGACAGTGACATTCCTCCACATCAGGATTAAAACAGAGGCTGTATAGCACTTACCTGCAGAGAGGCCACCGCTTTCCCCCTCACACATCCACCTCAAACATCTGCAGAAATAATAACACCACCTGCTTCACTTGTGGTTGTGGGCATTCCCGAAGAAACAGAAGAATCAACAACTTCCATGTGTCTTCAACCATGAGCATCTTCATTATTTGCTAAAGTGAAGAATGTTTTAGCTGATATTTGATTCCTTTCAACTGCATGTATCTATGGATTATCTGGAACATCTGTGGTTACTTTGTAGAAAAGGCCGTCAACATCATAGCGCTGATTGTGAGATTCTTGTCAAGGTCTTTCTTAACTCCCAGAGTTTGTTTGCTTGAAATAGAAGTTCTGATAAATCTAATAACAAAGAGGAAACAGTGTGATCAACAGCTCTACAAAACAATGAGAAACCTACCACAAAGTGCATTCCACCTTTGAAGCCCGCCAGCTTCGAAATCTCGTAATTAAGTAACGCTCGGAGAAAACAGAGTTCGGAGAGAGACGAGCGTAGGCGTGTACGGTTCTACAACTTGATGGGCAGAACTAGATACGGCAGAGGAAAGAAAGAGCTTTTGATACCGGCTGATGCTTTCGTGTTTTGCTAGCTGCATTTCCACAGCAATCTATCTTTTATCTATATTCAGATGTCTCTGTACCCCACTCACAATTTCCGTTCAGTCACTCAGTTTTTGATTTGCCCTTCCCATCTTTTTCTCAGCTTTTCTCTAAACATTGCTAACTTCTTCCTTCAGAGTCCCCTTTGACAGACATTCATATTAATTTCGGTGGTAATTTGTTTTCATTCGGAGCTGGAGAGTGTTTTTGTGATACAACACACCAGGCTAATAGCTTTCTGTTACCTGTCAATCATTTCGGGGCCTCTGAGGAGTTCATGGGAGAAAGGTTTTACAGCTTGAAAAATACGGAAAAAAAATATATATAAACAAACTCACATTCACTACAGAAAAAATAAACATACTGTGAGCAGAGGAAATATTATAACACAGCCCAAAGCTTGGCTTTGGCTCTTCCTAATGAGTCAAAAGAAGTGTATTTGGGATAGAGCAGTGAATCAGTTTTTTGACCTATCGATTGTGTTGCAAGTTGGGTTAAAACAAATATTTTGTTTTGAGAAATTTGAGAAATAGTGAAAAGGTTCCTACATGCTTTTTGGCTAAATGGAAGGGTTTAGGAAAGACCTTGAGTTCGAATAAACATTCACATTGTGTTAAATTCATAAAAAAAAAAAAAAAACCTCTTCCCACTTGCACATTTTGTTTATAAAATTGATTCTTTAATAACATTCTTTGAAAAGAAGAAGTTTTCTATCTGTGGATTGTGGGACATTGTTATACAAAATAGATAGACATTTAACCAAATTAATCTTTTAATTTAATTTAACTTCATTTTTGGAAACTCATTCTTCCACTTACGTCCCTTCGACTCTCCATTTATTGCTTATGCAATTGAATCATTCTCTCTAATATCCAAAGAAATCTCTCATTTGGTCATTTAGATATATGAGGCAGCTGAGGTGTGTGGGGGTAGTCGTTTGCATGAATGTCTTTTTGAAGAGTAACAAAATGTGAGGGTTTTGGGAGCAGGATTTAATGGGGCAACACCATTGAAACCTGTTGGGGTAATGATTGGAAAAATGGCAGCGGACTGCAGAAAATAATAGATAAATCAAATACAGATTTGATCAAATCAGTTGGAGTTTTTGTGTCATTTTCTGTTTTTACGTTTCCTACTTTTTCAGCATTTCAGCACTTTTGAAAGAAAAACTAAACAAACAAACAAAAAAGAAAAATGTCTCATAGTTCTGCACAATACTCTAAATTCCCATCATAATTGAATGTTACTTTCTTTAACCAAAAATAGTTCTGGATGGTTGGACTGATTCTGTTCAGTTCTCATCAAATTTATTTCATTAGATATGCCAAAAATACTCTTTAAAATATGTGGATGTAAGTTTGCTAAAGTGTAAAAAGTCTCATATTAACACATTTACTTTTTATTTGCTTTGCCAGGAACCTATGTTGATGTAGCACATTTTATTCTTTGAAAGCTTAAATCAAAACACTGGGGCAACTGTATTAATACCTGTATTGCTCCAGCTGTAGAGTGAATTGAAGTGCACCTCACATAGAATGCATGCGCTATTGCAGACTGTTACACTGCAGGAGGAAAGAAAACAAGATATTTCCCTTCTGACTTCTCTTAGAATGTTCACTGGAAGTACTATAATAAACGCCACGTGGGACTCAAATTTCTCCTTTTTCCAGAGTGTGCTTGCTAAATCTCTCATTATATCAAAGAAATGGTTGAAATTCTAACAAAATGTGATCAATATTAGTGGTAACAGAAGCTCTAGATGAAGTCGTCTCTCCTGGACTGTGTTTGGGCTGAGGGCAGTCTGGATGGTCTGCTCCCTTCACTCTGATGCTGCCATCCATTCTCTCCACATTCACACCCACTTTTCTTTGAGAAAATGTTTTGCCCCTGTCCCTTTATACTGGATGTCCAGGGGGATGTAAATGCATGCACAACACACAAATGCAATTCACTTAAAGCAATTCTGCTCAGATGAAATATCAACCAAGTAATGTTGCATTTAGTTACATTCAATTTAACGACTTCATAAATATTAAATTTAATAGAATCCACGTTCTTTAATGAGAACTTTGAGTTGCTTTCAAAATAGCTGGCATAACCACCAGATCAAAAATGAATTTGGACAGTAATTGAAATATTGTTTCATTTCTCATAAAAAATTTTTAAAGATTATGATCATGCCTCTGCACATTTTACATGATTTCTTTATGAAACTCCTGAGTATGCTTTGTTTATATAATGATATTTGATCACTATATTCTAAGTCAGTTATTCTTCTTAAGACATTGTGAGCCGTGTTGTAGTGCAAAGTAACGTTAGTCCTAGGAGGAATAACTGAATCATATGCTTGGTATTAAACTGTCCACATTACAGCACAACATTCTTTCTCCGCATTTAACCTAGCGCCCAGGGAGCAGTGCTTGGGGATGGCACCTTGCTCAAGGGTACCTCAGGGTGGTGCCACTAACAGTGCTGGATTCGAACCCACAGCTTTTTTATTGCAGGGGCAACTCCCTAACCACTAGACCATTAGAGTGGGGATGTGAACTGTGAGCCTACACATGGTTGGGGGTTTTAGCTAATTGTTTAGCAGTTTTTAAGACGCAGAATCATGCATTGGTGGTTATCGGATGCGGGTGGTGCTGAGATATTTCTCTAAACTGTTTCTACAGGATTGACCTAAGAAGTGCAAAATCAATTGAGAAAATAGTGGATTTGATTTCTCTTTGTGTTAAGCATGATATGGTTGGAATTTCAAACATGACATTTGGTGGAATACAGCAGTAAAGTACACAAAGAAAAAAAAACAATCGAGTAATTTCTGGAACAATTAGAGTGGATCTGAGAGAACTTATTTACACTCGAGTCCCAACGCTATCTGATAATGGCTCGCCCTCCATTCATGCTTAACGAGCACGCCAACCAATTAGGCACAATGCAGAGATTAATTACACCAGCAGAGTGATTCATGCGTTCAGCCTGGAGTATCAACCACTCCGGCTGTGTGTGTACCCATGGGCACAACTGTGTGTTTGGTATTTGTGCATGTGTTTGAGAATCTAATTAAAAAAAATACATAAATAAATGATAGTTTTAAAAAACTCTTTTATCCTAGAGGACAATCGTATGATGTGATAATATGAAGATGTGAATTCATTGACTGTTCAAGCACATTTAGTGCAGGCAATAAATATTGCTCTTTGTGTCTGTTTGACCCATTTATTGCTGCCAAGATCTTCATCGCTGCTCCTCCTACTGAATACAGACGTGGCTAGGGGCTAAGGAAGATTTCTACTCCGTCAAGCCCTGGAGATGCCGCTTTAAGGATAATAGCTTGTTTACGTTCCTGTTTACAGCATTTAGCAGACGCTCTAATCCAGAGTGATGTACAGCAGTGCTTAGGTAGTCTACGTCTGTTCTTTAGAACTGTAAAGCTACATTAAGGTCAAGTCACTGCCAGCTAAGTTACACACTTTAACAAACCCTGTCAAAAAGATAAAAACATCAGAGGTTAATACACAAACAAGGAAACAGTTAAGAAGGTAAGTGCCCAAAGTTTCTTTAATATATAGAAAATGATATGAGATGAAAAATGTCTTTTCACTCAGAAATCCATTTGTATCACAAGTTCTGGTTTTTATATCATATTATCGTGAAAGACAGCTACTCATTAATAATTTCTTCTGAAATCAAGAGAATTACTAGAGAGTTTGTCGTCACTTTGCTGCAGGAACATTGTTGTGAGGCTTTGACTGGATTCAACCTCAAGAGCTTTAGTGAGGCCAGGCATTGACGTTGGATGATTAGTTCTTGTGATCACAAACAAAATACTCCAATGCATCCCTAAGGTCTTCAGTGGTGCCCCATCAGTGCAGAGAAGACAGTTCCACTGCCCAATATACCCCTATAGCCAGTGCATTGCATTGGGAATAGTTACCTTATGACATTACTCACAGTCGTTCCTTTCCCTTGATTTCTCTATGACTTACGTTCTTCTCTATGGCTTATGTATTGTTGGGGAGGTGTTGGCTAATTATTATTTGACAGTTGTTGTATAGATGCTCTGACTGCAGTATCTTCGTTTAAATAGTTGACATTGATTTAGGCTGTTTTTCGGGTAAGAAACAGTTGTGGACTTCTTAAGCACTGATGTACGTCACTCTGGATAAGAGCGTCAGCTAAATGCCGTAAATGTAAATGTAAATGTAGTTGAGCACAATCAATTAAACACCTTCTTCAGCAATGAATGCACCTTGAATGAATGCACCCTCCAATTAGAGGGTTCTCTGGATCCTTTTAAGTGTATTAACCTTCAATAAAGAGTTTTTAGTTGCACAGACAAGATGTAGGTTCTTCAAAATGTAGTGATGTCTCTGCAGGTTTGTTTATTTTATGTGTGTGGGTGGGAAGTGTCAGATTTAGCATGTAGTGAAGTAAAGAAAAAAAAGAAGTTGGTGTTTATACTGAAGTTAATTAATATGCTGTTGAAAACACTTGCTGTTGGAAGCCCCCCGGAGCACACTTCACTGTCCTTGCAGCGTTGATCTTCAAAGGGGCTAAATGTCAGTGAGCACAGTAGCTAGCTACATTAACTACATTACCCAAAGCCCCTTGTGTGGCTCATACCGAAGCAACCAGCGATGTGTCACTGGGTCTGTAATATTTCATCTAAATCTCTGGGCTTGCCGTGGCCTCATAAAAAAGGCACATGTCAGCTGCGTAAACAAACCCCACTCAGTGTTTCGTTCCTTTCGTTTTTCTTTACGCCGTTCTTCAGCAGCTCACAGGCACAGCAGGACGCTCCAGTTCTCATCCTCACAGAAAACAAGGCATCTTCAGCATTCAGTGATCAGCTCATGTTCTCACAGATGCAGATGTGAGAAAACATGTCAGAGGTCATGAGCTTGAAAGAAGGTAGACTGGTGAAGAGAAAGGAAAATAATCACAAGAGAAGAAGCTGGGGGGTCTAGCATGAACACTTTGGTTAAAATCGAAATCTATCGGAACCAGAACCAGGCACCGGAAATGACTGCACGGCAGGTATAAAAGTAGGAAGCAGGTGTGTGATACTCGCACAGACATTGAAGTGACATGCTTGAGTCATTACGTGTCCCTAAAACCTTATCTCTCCAGTACTGTGGGTACTCAAGCTCAGAGGAGCTACCCACATCTGTCCATGTGTGTGTGAGTGAGAACGAGGACCTGTTTTGGTGCGGGTCTCTACTCTTTACAGAGCGTTCTCAGAGTAAACAGCGCGGTTCACCTGCTCCCTCGTGCCATCCGTGTTGGGGCTCTTCCGCCACGCAACAAGGTTGTGTTTTGGTGTGTCTTGGTGCTGCATTCCTGAGCTCTTGTTACAATCTGTCTGTCTGTCTATCTGTCTATCTATCTACCTATGCATCCAGCCATCCATGTAACTGTCTGCCCATTAGTCCATCTGTCCGTCCATTCATCCACCCATCTATCTTTCAGTCTTGCCCTCAATCCATCCAATAGTAATAATAAATATCTTTCTTTGTGGAATACACCCCTGGTATACTTTGAGGTGGAAAGGAATATGGAGAACTGAAGGATGAAAAGTTTCTAAATATGTTTCAACTGTTCCCCTGTCCTGCTGATAAAGTGGCCCCATCTCTCTCTCACACACACACACACATACACGCCCACCCACCCCACTCCGATCCGGTCGTACGCATGAGCGCCTCTTGACATGAGCACTGTGTGCGGCGAAGGCCCAGTGACAGCAGATTTAAGTGCAGAGCTAATTAAAGCACTAAAAATAGAGAATGTGATGAATGTGCTGTCAAAAGTTTGTGTGTAAGAAAGAGAGAGAGAGCACACGGAGGGGAGAGTGAGAGGCTGGGGGCGTACATGATGCAGAAGTGTGCGGTAACGATCGAGGCAGTGTGTGTGAGTTCGGGAGCGGGTTTGAGGGTGTTACTGGGCTGTGTGTGTGTGTGTGTACGCGTGCAGGGTAGCAGCAGTGATCAATAGCACCAGGAGCGCGACATGGCGTTTTTCAGTAATGAAGCGGACAATTTTATCACTTTAATTAACTGCAGGCTCGCTGCTGCTATTCCTGTGAATTAGAGTTCAGTCCTTTTATCCTGACCCAAATACACACACGCACACACACACACACAGACACACACACACACACAGCAACCACACACAAACACAATCTACACGCACAGCAACCACACATGAAATAGCAAAAACATGAGGTCTTCAAAAGACGTGGCAAAGCAGGCAAACTTCAATTTCAAAAGGTTTTTGTAATGAACGGTGCGCTCCTATTCAACTAGTTAACACTTTTATTTCTTTTCTTCTCTTCTTACGGCGTTATCTGCTCCGCATGCTTACACCACACTCTAAAGGTCCAGAACAGGGAGCAGTATTCGACATAAGGCCTTTTAGTTCAGATTGCTTTTTAGAAAGTTACAACCTATTTCATTCGGACCGGCCGCTGATAAATGACAATTTAAAGTCCCGCAGAGAAACTTATGTCTCTTGTTGGTACACAATATACGTTATAGGGACAAAAGTATTGGGACATGCCTGTTTTTCATGGTTTGGCTTAGGCCGTCTACTTTCAGTGAAGGGCTTAATCCTGATGCTTCAGCAGACCAAGATATTTTGGACAAAGCCATGCCTCTAACTCAGTGGGCACAGTTTGGGGACGAACCTTTTCTCTTCCAGTGACTGTGCCCCAGTGAACAAGGCAAGATCTACTTATATTATCTAAACCAACTGATTACTTATTCTCCTGTTTGGTGTAAACTGGATGCTCCTAATTTTGGGTAAAATTGGCTTCCATGTCTCTTGCATGGCCTGTTCTACTCATACAGCTTTTACAATACTATACAGTCTCTACAAACTCCCCCCTTCTCTGCTTCTACACTGTTACACACCGAAGGGACACATTTCAGCCCTTTTCTCTGGGTACATGATTCTTGTGTAAGACACAAGAATCATGTACAAATTATACTGTGGTGACATTTTTACTCATTAAACTTGAAACTATGACACTGTGAATAGAAAAATACTGCAAAAACATTGTATTTTGCTTGCTGTAGTCAAGACATCATTGTTTTCCGGCTCACACACGAGCCTAGTAATTTGGCAGGTACTGCATTCAGTCTCATGCAGCTAAACTGTCCTGTCGGTCTTACTGGTATTTCGGTGATGGCTTTTGTTCACGTGTGTCCCCTTCCCAATTACCATTAAACCCCAGGGTGAATTCGATTGATTTTGTAGATTGACAGTGAACTTGCTTGTGTGGAAAGGACTCTTAAAATGCACTTATTGATTGTGTGCAATCAAAAAAAATTGTCTCTGGAAATTCTGGAATTGAACCATCCTACAGTTTAACTTTTTTTTAGTCACATGAATGCTGTTTTGAATAAAGAGCAATACAGGGCAACCAATTAGAATAGAGGTCTTGGCACTATAATAACTTAAGAGAAAATGAGATAATAGTTACAGCTGGTGGTCCTATAATCAGAAGGCTGTGGGTTTAAATCCCAGGAGTGATAATGGCATCACTGAGGTTCTCTTGAGCAAGTTGCTGTCCCCACACACTGATCCCTGGGTGCTGTTTTCCTGGCTTCCCACTTCTTCACTTGGTTGAATGGGTTAAATGCAGAGAAAGGATTTTATGCTGTTCATTATGTGCCGTGGTGTGTTCACGTATGACAAACTGACCACCTTACACACTCACACAAATGTCATAGGTTGTGTAGCATTGTGATGGAATCTGTACTCCCGTGCAATCAAGCTATGAATCACATGTTCTGAAAGGATTCATATTTATGGAAGATTAACAATTTAGGGAAAAAAATTAAACACATGTTTTGTAAACACTGGTCTGCAATTTCATGCTCTGTAAGGTTCTCTGCGTTTAAGATCCAGAAGCTTTTTATTCCTAGAGCAAAATGACAGTGATATCTGCATGTGAACACTAAAGCCCTGCTCTATTTGGAAGGTTACTATGGGATGGCTGGGATTTTATTTTCTCTTTTCTGAAAGGCTGGCTGCTAGAGCTTTCTAGTCTGTGGTCATTTTTGACTGGTCAAGGCAGCCAACCTCTGTTTAATACTCCATGAAGCAGAGCACAATTTTGTTCAGAGCAGAGACTTTGTGGTCCAGGGAGATGTCAAAGCTATGGAGCTACAGAGAAATATAAGCTATTTTCTTGCTCTCTCTCTCTCTCTCTCTCTCTCTCTC
>JBBPDB010000153.1:9707506-9725377 GCA_037974465.1 Brachypetersius altus | reverse complement strand
TAGCCACAAAGCTGGTGAATTGATTCTATCTTTTTTTTTTTCTTCTTCTTGTAAGTATGAGCATTTTTTGCTGCTTCTCTGTACAGTTATGTCCAAAATGTATGTTTAAAGGTCCTGTTAGTGCTGTCAACAGAAGCACACTGACTTACAATATTTCACTCTTTAATATACTCATTATTATGCATCATTGGACTATGTGCCATTTGTGTCTCAGTTGGTGATGGGATGGGTGTCTTTTGTCACTGTCATCTTTAAGCGCACTGCAATGCGTCACAACCTGCTTCCACCTTACCAGTATATTCTTTGGAAGTTTACACATCATGCTCTGGGATTAGTTGGGTGTTGCATTAGTTGGATGGGGCAGCTGGTGGCCTAGTGATTAGAGAATTGCCCCTGCGATCAGAAGGTTGTGGGTTGGAATCCCAGGACTGTTAGTGGCACCACTGAGGGTACCCTTGAGCAAGATACTGTCCCCACACACTGCTCCCCGGGCGCTTCCTGGACTGTCCACTGTTTCACTTGGTGAATTGGTTAAACGCAGGGACGAATTTCACGCTGTTCATGCTGCGTGCTGTGTTGTATTCATATGTGAGGATTATACACTTTACTATGTACTGTTCTACACTCCTGCCTAAACTATTGCCTTTTCTTTGTCCCATGTAACCTTATTTCTTCTATGTATGATCTTCTCTGTGTTGTTGACTTTGTGTTTAGTCTCTTTGGGTTGAGTATTTCCACTGTATATATCCTGTAACTACCCGGTCTCATAACTTTTTGTGCAGCTATCATGAAATACAATTTATTCAAAATATGTGCTGTGATCATGATTTAAGGTTTTTTTTCATGCTAGGACAACGGTTCACTACCCAATGTATTTTAATGTGCAGTGCGTAACATCACCAGTATTTGTGCTACTGGTGGAGGGAGCTCAGTGGGTAGGATACTTGCCTCCAGACCATGAGGTCATGGGTTCGAATCATACCCTTAGCATACAACCACTGGGTCCCCGAGCAAGACCCATAACCCCAAGTTGATCCAGAGAGACTGTCCCTGTAGTTAGGGAATGAAAGTTGTAATGTACATATAACTGGTGACTGTTGGTAAGGGTTAAGGTTAAGATAAGGAATCAACTCTTCTACTGTCCCTAAGTCACCAGTTACCGCTTATACTGGTGGTGTTACGCAGTGTGCATTTAAATACAAAGTGTAGTGAAGCATTGTTCTTGCATAAGACTGGGCTCCCTGTAAATAGCACTCAGAGACTACCAGCATTTGTAAATAGCATGCTATAGAAAGTGAACACCATTTATGTTTAATCTGTATTCACTTGGGTTTGGGTTCTCTAGAAAGTAAGGAAAGATATTGTACTTTTGTTTCTTTCTTTTGCATAAGGTTAGCTAGGTTTACTATGGGTAGGGTTGTATTTGGGTTGTTAGATGTATTTTATTACTTTAACATAGTTAGCTTCTGAAGGTTTGACCATTAAAAAAGAAGAAAAATAAAGGTTAGAATAAATACAGAGCAAACTCAATTTTGCCCAACATAGACAGTCATTAAATATCACCAAAAGTGTGTTATTGCAGAAATGTGTAAATGATCACTACATCTAATATAGATTCTGCAAATTTCATAGAGGCGCAGAGCTAACATACCGCGGGCACTTAAATGTGAAGGTTGTGCTCCGTGCCCAGAAATAGCCTGGGCTGTAATGAGGGTTAACTTGCTGAATGTGATCCTCTAATGATAAGCCTTCTATTTAAACAGTAAGATCGGCCTGTTCCAGTAGACCAGGGGGGAAGAAAAACACATTTTAAAAAGATATATTTTTAGAAGTGCACTTCGTAGTACATACTTTTAATGCTTACACATACTTACACATACTTACATGCATACAAAACTCCTTACTACCGTAAATGTATTTAGTTCTGCATTTAATGCTATTATTTTATTAACATTTTGCAGTTAATATACTGTAAATATAAGTATACTGCTGAACATATTTGTTTAGGATATTCTTTGGTACAGTGTAATAGTTTACACTCCATCTGTAATACTAATAATTCAAAACAATTCCCACTCTCGAGCTAAATCACCCCTTATCACATGCTGCTACCAAGCTGGGAGGGTGACGATTTAAGTATAGCTTAAGACATACACTATGTAGACAAAAGTATTGGGACACATGTTTTTCAGGGTTTGGGCTTGGCACTACTTCTGAGGGAAGGTCTCGATCTTAATGCTCCAGCAGACCAAGACATTTTGGACAACGCCATGCTTTCAACTTTGTGGACGCAGTTTGGAGAAGCACCTTTTCTATTCCAGCATGACTGTGCCCCAGTGCACAAAGCACGATCCATAAAGACATGGTTGGATGAGTTCAGTGTGGAAGACCTTGACTGGCTGCACAGAGCCCTGACCTCAACCCCATTAAGCACCTTTGGGATGAACTGGAACTGAGATTGTGAGTCAGGTCTTCTCGCCCAACATCAGAGAGCATAAATGCTCTACAGAATGAATGGATTTATTCTTCACAGTTCCAGTCCCTTTCAAAACAAGCCGTTTCAGGGCTCTGTCCCTTTTATGCAATAAGCTGTTGCCACAGACCTAATATAACTAAAGTGAGTTTCACATAATATGTCCTCTTTAAAGTCTATGAAATTGAATGCAATTAAAGTCCCTGTTGATGTAATGCTCAGGTGTCCTGACACCTTTGTCCATATAGTGTGTAACAGTTCTGTACAACATTGTTTGAATATTGAGTTAAAATAAATGCATGGATTCAGGAATACTTCCTTAAAGCATAATGTTTATGTATTTGCGTATAAAGTATAATGTAAATGAGTTTTTGCAAGTACATCAAATTGAAAAATGAACTTTTAGAACTTTTTAGATACTTCAACTCACCATTCATGTACGAAAATATAGTCTTTTTGTCACTAAGGGATTCCTGAATGACATGGGATCTGTGCCACAGCACCACGATTTGTGTTGACCTCTATCAAGCCTGTTACATCAAGCTAAGTCTCTCATTTTCCTTCTGTACCATGACTGGCTTTATTACCAATTTTATGAAAGCTCCTTCTCCTTTGTAGAACATCTCTCTTGTTCTCTTTCCCTCTCTCTCACTCCCTCTGTCTCTCACACACAATCACAAGCAAGTGCCCATTCCGTGGGCTCCGTCTCTTTGATATTTTCCTTTTCCGTGTCAGAAGAGTGAAAACAGGCTCTTAACCCCGCATTGAACTGAAGCATGAATCGGAAATCCAATCGGGTCTTTGACAACACATGTTCTCCGCAACATTGAGAACGCGTTCCCTCCCACTTGAATCAACCGCTTGCCACAGATCACAGCCTTATTCCTCTGAGTTCACTAAGCTGACCTCCTTCATTTCATAAGCCATGACTGAATTCATTAATACCAGAAAGTACCGAACTAAAACGGGGGAAAAATCTAAAACCTAACCTTGATGTCACTTATTCAGATGCTTCTGTCTTCTTTTTCTCTTTTCTGTGTTTTTCTCCCTACTTTTTCATCACAGGCCTATAATTGACCTCTGATTGTTGCACGTTTAATTGGATTTCTCTCAGTTTGGAGGTGGGAACAATAGCTTGGTGAGGAAGGAGAATATTTTTTCAAAGCCCCGTGTTGACCTTCAGGGATATTTAAATTGTATTATGTCCTCATTAGGAGCATGTGCCGAGTCCCTGCACGCTGCACTGCCTTCCAATAAAAGCAGCTCTGGACCTTACTACTCTCCTTCAGGTCCTCTCTGACCTTCGCTTTGAATCTTTATGCTGCGTCGCTCCAATGCTAATTACAGAGCATAATCGCAGATGAATTATTGAATAATCCATTATAGATATGCAGGAGGGGCTTATTTGTTGTTTTAATTGGTTCACTGTTGTTTTAGGGGGGTTAGGAGAGCATTTCTTGCCAAAAGAAACAGACACTTTTGAGGCTGTGGGTGGCATTTGGCATGGCAGGCCCTGGCCGGGGTGTTTGTGTGGGGGGATTTGCGACGAGTGTGTTCAGAATTGAGGCTTGAGTGGGATTTGGGGCATTGATCAATAATCGACGGTCAGCCCAGCAAAGAGCCTTTTGAATGAAAAACAATTTTCTAAGGCTGTAACCAAGGTAACAAGCTTGACAGCAGGTTTATCAAGGATGAAATGTGGGCTTGTAGTCTGAGGAATGGAGCGAAAATGCGCTGAAAAATGGCATGATTAATGTAATTACTGAAATTAAGGAAATGCTTGTAGGCGCCGGAACAGCTTAGATAAATTGAAATGAAATGCATATGCAAAGTGTATGTGTATAATGCAAGCATTATTCATTCCTTCTTTTTTTCCCCACAAGTGAAAAATCCTCATGGTAGGCAGGATTTCAGATTCTAATGCTTTTAAAAACCCTGCCCAACGCAGACACAACAGAAAATCAGTGCGAGAACCCCCTACCACCCTAAAATTAGAGCAGAGCTATCTATCATAATTAATGCAGTCAGAAACAAAGGATTATGCTGTGTCTGTGGAAGAGAGAGCAGGGGGAGGGTTGGTGGGATGGGGGATGGAGGGGGTTTAGGGGATTAAGCTGTGCATACATTTGTTATTAAGGGAAAAGGTCACAGAATGATATCACCCAAAACCTGATTAGCAAACGGGCTTCATGCCCGGTGAATCAATGCCTACTTTTACCCAATAGGCTGCAACACACACACACACACACACACACACACACACACACACACACACTTACAACAAGAAAAGAGTGCCTCAAGGGAGCAGAGGAGTGAACTGTGTGTGTGGGTGTGGGTGTGTGTACGTCTGCTGGGAATCACTGGTCGCTCTTGACAGTCTTTACAGATCAATTACCTCTTTGCCAGCCATGTTAAAGGCCGAGGCCTGAGGCTGCATTAGTTAAATTTGACACCAAGGGAGGCAGACAAGTTCACTGTCGTGCCAAAGCAACCCCTGCCCTGTGTCCAGCCTGCATGAGATATTGCAGTCTACTCCCCAGACACCAGGCTCTTGCTAAGCTGACAGAAATGAAGCTGCCAACCTCCTCATTTACAATGACTCTGCTTAGAGTCTCTGCACTGTGATGGCATGGCTAGAAGTGCTGTGACGTCAACAGGTACAGCCTGCAAGAAGTTGCAGCCATTGCCAGTGATAATAAAAGTGTGGATACAGATCCCAGTCCCATTATTTTAAGCAATTACTTACTATGACTATTCGTGAGTACATGCATTTCATATGCAGCCAAGCTTTGTGAGACCCCCCTCGCGGCTCGACAGCAAAGTATAGGGAGATGAAATGAGTCTTTTTGAGTCTCCTCATCTCCCCATTAACAAATGTTTCCTCATTCCACCAAATCGCCACCAGCTATTTTGAACACTGAGCATTAATAAAGGCTAGTAAATGCTAGTAATACAAAATTTATGTATAAACCAACAAATATTCTAAACTTTTGACTCATCAAAGTAGCCAACTTTTGTAGATATATCAGCTGCACGCACTCAGGGCATTCTTTCTACAACCAAAATCTATATTCTGCAAAAAGGTTCTGTTGCAGAAGTTCCCATAAATGTGTGGCACTTGTCAGTTGATTTGCTTTCACTTTTCTGTTCAGTTCATCCCAAAGCAGCTCAATGGGGTTTAAGTCTGGAGACTGTGCTGCCCACTCCAGATTTTCAAGCTTACCACCTTGTTCTTTTTTCCTAAGGTTCTAGGATAGCTTGGACTTATGTTTTGGGTCATTATCTTGCTGTAGGATGAACCTCTGACCAACTAGGTGCATACCAGAGGGTACTGCATGGCACTGCATAATGCTGTGGCAGCTGTTTTGGTTCAGGGTGCCACTCACTCTGTACAAGTCATCGACCCTGGATCCAGCAAAACAGCCCCAGAGCATCACACTTCCTCCTCCATGTTGGACAGTTGATATCGCACCACCATCTTTTCTCCTACTCCACGACATTCAAAAATCCTGCGTGATGAACCAAAGATCTCAGGTTTTGATTTATCAGTCCATAACACCTTCTTTCAGTCTTCATTAGTCCATTGGTGGTGTTTCCTGGTCCAGGCAAGACTTCTTTTCTTATTCTGACATCTTATCAATGACTTTCTTGCTGCAACTCGACTTGTCAAACCTGCACCCGAAGTCTTCTCTTTCCAGTTAAAAATGAGCCTTTCTTACTACGAAGAACAAATATTGATGGAAAATGTAATAAGGTAAAAACTCAGCATTCTCCTTTACAGATTCCTCATGATGTGTGTCTTTCTCTTGATCTTTCAGACGGCAGTGTTTTCGGTCAGTTGAATGTCTGTCCCTGTTGACTCTTGTGACGAAGGCTTGTCGCCGTGACAGACAAAAATCAAAGTTCACGGTGGGTGGGCACTGGTTTCTTCACTAACAAGTAGCAGCGGCACCTTAAATCATATAGAATTCCAAGCTTAAAACCGGGGCCTGTACTTACCATTAGCGATGGCTAAATCTCCCCTCCTTTTTCATTCCTTCTCTCTCGCTCCCCTCCTCTCCCAATTGCTGCCTCTCTCGCAATCAGATGTGGATTCTGACCCAGTTCTATCTCCCCAGCTTTGTTCAGACGTCCATCGAATGTGCCGTCTTCGTTTGCAGACAGACAGAAGGACTTTATAAAACTTTTATTCCAGCTGCAAGAGGAGAGAACAAACAGCAGCGACAAAGCAAAGCCACCAAAGGGAATAACAGACAAAGGAGAGATTGCATGAGTGGAGAGACAGCATGCTCTCCTTAATGCCAGAATGATGGGCTGTCCAATGAAGCCGTTCAGCACTCAGCTTCTGAGTAGAATTGTCACAAGCCTTATTTCATTTATTAGTTATGAGTTAGATGCTGTGAGGTTTACCACCTTACAGAGATCCACTCTTCGTTTGAAGTTTCGAAGCTTGAAATAACTCTGAGTTGGTAAGTGGAGCAGGCTCCCACAATTTTCCTTCTGACTGCTTTCCTTCTGGCTGATTGACATTATATAGTTTATCATATTCATAAGACAAAACAGGGACTTTTCTTAGTCATTTAGCAACAGAGTGCCAAGGATTCACAAACAGCCACGATTAGAAAGTTCAACAAACTGCTCTATGAATATTCAGGGCTGCTTTTATTTAATAATTAACATGCAAATGATTAGTCGACGGCTGCATTTAATCTCCTCAGGGTTCTCTCAAAGTGCTTTCATCAGGATATTTTATCATATCCTCAAGATGCCTTAATCACAAAAAAAGACATGGAATGAAGATATTATTTAACAAGTTTGGGTGTTTGTGCACTTCACAAGAGATATCTGTCTTGGTCTTCCCCACACTGGCCACTGTTTACTACCTAGATAGTATTTTAATGATATTTGCCATTCCCAGGCACTGACACTGTTACCAAAAATATCTGGTTGAATGGCAACAGTCTAACTGTGCATTTCTGATAAAGTGGGTTTAGTACTTCAAAAAAGTCTTCTATGCCTGTTTACATGTGAATGCAGTGATGTGCGAGTTAGCAGGCACACACACACAGTAGGTTTGAAAGGATCCTCCCCCCTGAACTTAAAGTGATGACTGTCTAACGCTGAGGACACAAATATTGGAAAAGAGAGCCACAACATCACAAAAAGAGAACATTCTCATAAAATGAAAGATAAATTTGGTCGCTTTTTCTCATTATCCAGAGTAATCCTCCAGGGAAATAACGAGATTTAATGAGCCATGTTTAGATGTGTGAAGAAAGGGGCTGCTCTTTTTTCTCATTTAAAAATAGATCCATTGGATTTTAAAAGTTCCTTCTCTCCCCCAAAAGTGGCAATGAAATGTGCCCTGTTCGTTTTTTTTAAGGCACAGTAAAACTCAGTGAAGGCTTTGGTGCAGCAGAGAATATAAATGCCACCGTGGCCTACTGATCCAGGCTAAAATGTCTTTGCCTCAGGGCAATGCTTACCTTTCACTTTATGTTCTTTTTGCCCCTTCATTATTATGGACAAAGCCCATGACTGAACTTCCATACCTAACACTTCCTACTGAAACATTTCATAAAGGCATTTTTAGCATGTTTTCAGTGTTTTTTTGACCCATCAGACCAACTATGCCCCCTGTCAGATGATACAATAATCCATTTGGTTAACTTACACACGTGGTTCGATGTCTGGCTACTTTAAATTCCATAACCAAACCTTTGCTGGCCCTCTTTACTGATGCAAGCGCTCATTGTTTTCCCCTTTTATGCATGCCCCCCTCAATTTGTCCATGTTCAAGCATGCCCAGTTGTTCAATTCCTCAGGGATTCTACTTCATATTAATGATTTCTCTTAATCCCAAGTTACCTTTCCCTTTTTCTGATACCTGGCACTCCTCCCACAACTAGCAAGACACACTCAATGCCTCATGACCACTAAAGGACTTCAACTACACAGGACACAGTTCATCGCCACAATCAGCAAACATACATACCAACTAAACATTACCCCACTAACTAAGCATATAGAAGTATAGACGCTATAAGGTTAGACCCATTGTTTATACAGGTGTTCATTTCTGCACATACACATTTAACGTCTCAATAGTTAAACACAGTCAGTAGAACAGAAAGCTCTGGCAAAACTGCACATATGCCTATGGCTAAAATGCTCAATGCCAAATGTCACCTAGAGGAGTAGAAAGCATCCTAGCGGTGGACTGCCATGTTCTCTGGAGTGATGAATCATCACTGAATATTTTGGGACGAGTTTGAGTGGTGCTTATGATTCAATAACATCATTCGACATCTGTACCGAACCACAAAAATGGGCTTTTAATTAATCACAATAATAGCAATGTTCCAACAGATGTCCCATTAATACTTTTGATTACAGAAATATTAGACGATCAGATGTCTACAGACTTTTGGGCATAAAGGGTTGGTTTGCCAGATGTGGATTTAAAAAAGTGCCACAGTTTGAGTAATACCAGTTTCACTTTTGTTGACTGACAGTTTAGTGTAACTTCAGTCAAAACTAAAGTTAATTTTACTCATTTACATATGCAACTGAGATGGACTCTGGTACTATGGGCTGTTAAAGACACTATGCTTCCTATTGGTGGTGTAAAACTGTAAGAACATTTAGCAGGTGGAGAGGAAGAAAAGTCCAGTAGGCTAAGTGTAAAGTTCAGTAAAGTTATTTTAGAGTTTGTTCATATCCTTTGTTTCATTCACCAAAAATAACAAACTGGTGACAAGTATGAGTCCCTTGGCACTTGGTCCACCACCCTTTCTTCCTCATACTATTGAGCTGTTGATACAGTTCATGAGGCAGAAGATTTTTGTCAACTACATGCTAGTAATAAATGTTGCCTGAGGCACTTGACCAGGAGATATTGTCACGGCTGAAGAGACAATGTCTGTTTTGAAACAAGGAACATATAAGGAGGCCATGGCAATCCTTGGGAAACAGTGTGGTAACCTAAAGTCACACATTCAAACAGCATGCCCAACCAGCCGATGAAATTGCATCTCAGTATGTACCTGCTTTAAGAGTCTTAGCTACATGATGTGGTTTTGGACAAATGGGGAGTGAGATGATATGATATGATATCATTTCAAATGCTTATTTCAGAGCTGTAAAGGACAAGTTACTACTGGAACAAAATATCACTCTGGACCAAGCTCAGACAATCATAGACCAGGTGGAGGCAGCAGTTAAAATGCCACAATACTTTCTTCAAGCAGAGCATCCCGACTGCCACAGTACAGGCTTCTGAAAGAGTAAATATACAGTGTTTTTAGGGAAAAGAAAGATATGACCTGCTACGTTTCTGGTTTCTGGCACCAAACCATTGCAAAGTGACATGTTCTAACCAATGTAAAGGCTTCAGATATGGATCCAAACAGGCACTTGCCTAATGATAAAAAACTGCCCAGCTGCTTCAGTAAAAAGCTGCTGGATAAAAGCACAATTCTTTAAAGCATGTGAATCAGCTATAAGTCAGGTTAGAGAAGTCCCAAAGCAAGCTGTGCTCTGAGCAGATTGTGTTAACTTTGTGGCAGCAGCTTATGATAAGATCATCTGCCCTGTTGACATTGAAACACCAGTGGGAAATTCTCACACCCTAGAGCTAATTGTAGATACTGCAGCTTCTGTATCTGTTCTGCCAGAGACAATGTGCAAGCAATATTTTGCAAACTGCTTGCTCAGAGTTAAATTAGTGAGTTATGCTAAAAGTGTGTTACCGGTTACAGACTGTCTACCAGCTGCAGCTGCCATTGTGGATCTAAGCAACAAATTTCCAGCCTCTTTTTCCAGCCTCCTTCTGCAAGGCCTGGAATATATTAAAACACTCAAAATCAGCATCACTGGATGGAAGGTGAATTATATTATGTAAGATGATGCAAATGTACCACATGCTTTCTTACTACACACTCTGTATAATATCAGTTCTGCTCCACATCATCGAAGTACATCAAGGTAGAGACACCATTGAAGAAATGTAAGAAAGGGTTAGCAGAGCTCAACAGTCTACAACAAGCAGGCTCTATACAATAAGTGTATCTGAATGGGTGAAACCTCTAGTGGTGTAATTATGGACTCTTACACTTTCTGTCAAGTGGCGATCTCTTTTACCAGCAGGTACTGCACACGACAGGCAGTCTGACTTGAGTTCAGCTTATCACCAACTATCTTTGCACCAAGAGCCACAAGCTAACTGCTTTCATAGCCCATAACAGCATCTTCCAACTGAGTTCCAATTAGAGCTGAGCGATTCACGACTCATCCGGGTGAATCACCCAGATCCATTAAATAACTCACAAATCACGAATCCGAGGTCTCCATTGAACCGTCGAGTCCTAACGTCATCATGTCAAAGTTATAAACCCCGCCACATTATACATCTTATAACCATTACAACATAAATTACTACAATAAAAGTTGCATAACTTACAGTTTCTTGCACCACCACGCTTAAATGAGGGTTATCCTACATCTTCCTGTAAAGTTGAATCCACCTAGTGCGCTCCTTAACTTCCTCCGGATCTGAACCGCGTTCCGGGAGTTAACCGATGGATTCACTCATGACTCGGCCGAGTCATGAGCGCATCCATCGGTTAAGTTTCGCCACAGAGCCAGATCTAATCCAGCAGGTTTAATTTATCGCTACCCCGAAACACCAGTACATGATAGATTAACTTCCATTCTTTGGGGGTACATTTAGGGTTTACACTATAAAAATAGGCATTTTCAGGCATTGTTTTAACCAAAACACAACAACAAGGTTTTTCCACTATATGCGGGTGGTCTTGGAACACAACCCCCGCAAAAGCGAGGGATGACTGTATACCAACATTCAGCAGAAGCTGGGGACCCTTGCTTCCATTACAAGTATGTTCTGAGATTTTCATTTCTTTTCAAGGTCCAGTGAAAGAGATTATCTGTGGCAATCAGTGGTACAACACAGAGTGTTGGCTTAGTACTGCCTTCCCTTTAATGTGGTTTTTCCCAAGACATGGGAAAACTGAAGTTCTGCTTTAAGTTTGTATACATTTTTAGGACTGGTGATAAAAGTCAGTAGCTGTTAGAAATCATGTTTCCCTTCGGCCATGGCTCCTGACCTGAAGGGAGTGAAGAGAGAGAGTGATTATGTGGATGAAAGATCTGGAGTGTGCTGTATGCGGTCAACACGGTCAGAGCGGGTCGCATGAACAATGGGGTCTTTAGTGCTGTCAGTGGGCAACTGAAATAGAAAGATAACATCAGCAAAGGGCAGCACTAAGTGGAAACACGTGTTTTTTCACCATGATGGCTGTGTACACTTCCACTCCAAATGTCAGGGACCCTCTGTCTGCTTTTAAAATATTTAGGATAACATTTGATTTTTATTTTATCTGATTTTGTTCTGATGTCTGATTATTTTTCAAATAAATAAGAAAAACTCTGGACAGAGACTGTTTCAATGTAAAATTAAATTAAGTGCCCTCTGTAACCACCCACATTTATTTTATTTTTCCTATGCTTTTTATTTTTCCTCTGCTTTTATTTGAGTGACGAATCTAATACCCCATGCTTTCTTTTGATAAAAATATAGAAACAAAAAACAAAGGTTTAACATAAAAGAGCAGGCATATTTGGGCATATTCTGGTAATGCTCAGTTTCATGCTCAGTTTAAAGAGCAGGTTTTGGCTGAATATTGATTTTAGACTGTTGTTAAAAGCACTTGTTGCCTCAAAGGGGGTTTGAACAACTGACGGATTTGAGTGCTGAGCTCCCGAGAGGATAAAATGGAGTTCACTGGTTTGACTTGTCAGGTGTTTTTTTTATGTAAAAGTACAAAATGTAAACATTGAATTCCTTTGTTAATTTATTACAATGTAATAAAAATGTACAACAGCACATTTTTCATAGACGGTCTACACTTTAGCAACAAAGTCTGATAATAGACCGTGTAAAATCGAAGCGTTTTCATTTGCCTACATGCACATGTAATGGGTGCGTAGAGTTATTGTTATTAATGTTATGAACAAACAAAAAAATGGAATGAAACCATAAGAAAACTTGTAGTATAGGTCAGACAGTGGTTGATGGACAGTTATGAGGGAGTTCCTCTGCTGTCATCACCACTACTTTGCATGAAACTCAACCACCCAGTTCCAAAATCAGTTGTATCCTTGATAAAACCCACAAATTGAACATGCACACAGTTGTTTGATCTGTACTTAATCATGGCACTTTTCCACTGGCACAATTAACTGTAGTGAAAAATTTGTTTCACTACAGATAAAGCAATCTAAAACTGGGCCACTGCCAAACTGACTGTGTCTCTGCTTTACGATTGGCCTTGGAAAGATGTTTTTTTTTCCTTTTTACTCTGTTATTTTACAAAAAAAAAACAACAATGGAGATATAATCTAACAGCTAGTAAGTTAATGAAGTACACGCTCTATTATCTGTTTGGGCTGAAGCTAAATTTCAGTGGAAGTATCAATGGAAATGGGAAGATGTACCAGGACATTGCTGGATTAGGTTTTCATTGACTGTAAGAAGACAAATAAAAAAAAAAATAATGAAACGAAAAGCGTTCTCCTGGTTTAACTCCATGGACGTGGTTTTGTGACGACGACAGGGATGAATTGAAACCCTGTTTCCGTGCTGAGAAATCAAAGATAGCTACAGCCTCCACGCCGCCGCAGTGTGGTTTTGGTACATCTATGGAAAAGTGCCTTTATATGCAGACTTTAAACTGGAGCCATACATGACTGATAATGTTTAATGAGTCAATGGAGAAGACCGCCGTTGGTCTCTTGCCTATCGTTACTGCTTCATCATAAGTAAATATTTCTCCTATTTTCCTTCCAGTGGTATAAACTGTTTGCAGGTCACAGCATTCAACAAATCGTTCATCCTGACCACCATGAGCATAATGAGAATGTCCAAGTTTGCTAAAATAAAGGAGCGTGCTTGTGTTTGACCTTTTGTTCAAAGGGCCACCCGTGCCGTTGACCCCTGTAAGGTCACATGGCTCACTCTATAAACATGTAGCCTCAGGTTAAAGCTGGGCAGTTGTTTTTTATTTTTTCATTTCCTCTCTAGTTCTTCTGGACTCTTGCCTCAGGGGGCTGTATGTCTCTGTGTATGTCCATTAGTGAGGTAACTCTCTCCTTGCAGGGAAAGAGCTCAGATCTCTTCACGTGAATGAGAATTATGTCCTAATAGCACAGCCCTGCCATTCAGTTGGACACGTCGTGCGCTTAGCAGTACAACACTGGCTCAATCCATTCATACTTTGCTGGCTCTTGTGGAGAGATTTCACATTTAAGGCCAGCAATGTACAAGATAAAATGATCTTCACATGTTCGTCTAATGGGCGAAGCACAATTTTTTAAGGGCGGTGGTAAAAATGGGTGTAGAAGTTCCAGGCAGAGACCAGAGCTTTAAAAGGTGTGAAGCTCGCTCTGTTTCTCTGTAACTTGTCAGTATAATGAAAGATTTGAGCAGAATTAGAGCAGAATTAGAGTAGGCCGAGTATAATAGAGGCTTAATCCACTCATACTGTGCAGATTTTTGTGTGCTAGTCAAAGTAGGCCTGATCAGGAGCTGCAAGCAGAACTGCCGCCTCATTGCCAGTAGCTCTTCCATCTGAAGTCAGATGACCCTAAATGTTGGCATTACTTTGACATTTAAAGGTTTTTAATTTCTCTGGGCTTTTGTCATTTGCAGCTTGCTTGAGGCAGACTATGTTTGGTACCTCTATGTGAATGACATTATCGTATTACAAAAAACTGATCTAAGCTTGGTTCGTACCTGTTTTGGGGATGCTGCTTGGATTGTGTCAGCTCTACAGTTTGAGTTCAGAAGTATCTGAAGAAGGAGTAGAAGACCCATCTCTGTTTTCATGCTTTATGGCTTTTAGTCATGATTTTAATGGTATTTTCTCCAATTTCCTTTTCTAACCGGAGGGTCAAATAGAACTGGATTCATTAGGGAACAAGGGAAATGTGTGCATGTGAGTTTTACATTGGATCCAACCCAAAGGATTTTTGGCACAGTTAGTCCTTCGCTCTGGGACTGGCAAGCTAATTAAGCACTTCCCTTAATTAGACCACTTGTCCGCCCTTAATTACTCATTATAAAATATATATATATATTTTTCTGGCAAAAACGTTAAAAAGAGAAGTTTCTGCTTCTCTGGGTGGTGCTGAAAGTCATTGCTTGTATGCATTCTATACCCTCATGGTTACATCTATGACTATCATTCCAGACATTGCAGATATCTGGAAAATACAGTCATTCAAATACTTACAAGTTGCTCAGACCAGACGCTGAGACTTCAGTGCCATCGAATGCGGCTGATAGAGTGAGGCAGTGATGTTAAAGCTCAAAATATCCAAAACTACAGAGCACAAGACGACAAACACCCCCAAGTTGGCCATTCTTTTACATGGACTAACCTTAGTGCTGCTTGTACTACTTGTACTGCTTGTACTGTTTGTACGTTGCGTTGTCTGAGCTAATTTGTGCCATACTGAAATAATACAGACTCATCCTAGAAGAATTTTACCTGAAATTCTGGATGAATGGGTACATCATCCTTTAAAATGTACTAGATTCCTATATAAGAAGGCACCCATTGTTTAACTTAAATCCTCTTGCCTTTCCTAAGTGCATTTTTGTCCGCTGTGTTAATAGCTCCTCATCACTTTCGTTTATTCAAGATATGTTTAAAACGATTCCAGATCGTGCCAACATTATTTCGAGTCACGGGGAGATTTTGAGATAACATGGTGCATTCAATCGTTTCTTAACGACTCGCAATCGAATTGAATCATTATGAGGTCAGAGAATTGCACTTCTAATAAAAACCAAATGTGAACAGTTTGGTAGGGGCTTGCCATGGGGTGGCCTCCTCCCCGTCTGTGTTTAGGTAGTCGGTGGGGATGAGAAGTTAAAGGGAGGCTGGAGGAGATCCAGAAATTTCCCTGAGACCCTTGGCAGCAGGTTCTAATTCCCCCTCCGGTGGGCCAGGTTACGCTGGAGAAAGTGGGGCAGGTTTGTTTTCTTTTTATTAAACTGGCATGTGGAGTATTCACATCTGCACATACGACTTCCTAACACCCTTCAGTTCCCCCACACGGGGCGATGGAGCGGGGACGGAGGTGCGGCGAATAATGAGGAGAATGAGGGGATGCACCTCTGGGGAGAAGGTACACCTTTTCTTTCTACAGCGTTATTCTTACAGCATCGTTTTACTTCAAAATAAAGTGTCTCTCTTTTCACCCACCTTTTAACCCCCTCTATACTATTTTATATTTTGCTTTTTATGACTCTTAGTCTTTATTTCTGTCTCTATCGTTCTCCTGATCCCTTTTTCCTCGTTCTCCACCCTTTCTTGAACCCTCTCCTCATCTTTCTGCCGTTTCCCTCTTTCCTCACTGTCAGAACTTTGGCTCAAGATTCCACACATGCCTTTAATTTAGTAGGGAGGGAGCCCAGGAGTGCAGCTAGCTTACAGCTCAGGAATTTTCCACCCTCACCCCGATCAGCACACACACACACACACCCCACATGCTCGGATGGAGGAGGGAGAGAGCAAGGTGTGAAGCTACTCCCCAGTTCTACCGCCAGCATGGCCTGTTTACTCAAGTAATATCGAATTCAGGAGGGGGAAGGGGGCTATAAAGGAGCTATTGAGAGAGACGCGAGGGTAAGTGTGATGAAGTAATGAAGATGAGGGGAGGAACGAGGGGAACTGTAGATTGAGAAACAGGAAGATGAAGTGCTCTCCTGTCTATAATAAAGCCCTCCTTTCTCTGTTGATGGCAGTTGAGTAAACTACACATTAGAAAGATGCCTTTAGCTGAGCTGTCCTATTTCTTCATTCTGAAAATGCTTCAATCACAGCTTTACATTCACTCCACAACCAGTTAATGACTCGCTTATTAATGTCAAAGCACACAAAAAAATATATACTTTTATTCATCTTTATGTTATTATTAGTTTTTGCAATACCAATTTTGCAGAAGGCATCAATATGCAAATACGTTCTAGGACAAATCGAATGTTTTGACTGTGCTGTGAGCTTCTTGACCTATCAGAGTTCGAGAAGTGTGTTTCTGTGAGTATTTTGATGAACCAAGGTATTCGTGTGATGCATGAATACCTGGAATCAATAAATTAAGTCTCAATAAATTAAGAAAATGAAATGTATTTTTGATTAAATAATACTTTGGTGTTATAAAGGAGATATCGCCACCTGATTGACTCACCGATATGCTGTCCAGAGAAAACCATGCGTTTATTTTCCTCTTCATCATTTGAACACAACATGTGGAAAGTTCTGAATTAACCAATAGAAATGAAATGTTTTGGACCACAGTTATATATTTTAAGGTTCTTTGCGTAGCAATACTAGTATCTTATCTACATCCTGCATCTCTGCTATGAATCTAATATGTGAGCTAGAGAAACTGACCTGAAGACCCGCATGTGAGTCCCTTATAGTTTAAAGGGTTAAAAATGTTGATCAAGATCATATAGTGTGTCGTAGAGTAAGAGAGTCAGTCGAGGCAAGATTAAGGAAATATTTTCATATTTATAGTGCACTCAGAGACCCCGAAGGGAGGATTAAGGGAAGGCTAGTGCAGTGAGAATGTGTTGAAGACGACAGGAGACTCGCCACACATATTTACACCGACTAGCATCTCTCTCTCTCTCTGCCTCCCTTTGACACTCTGCTCACTCGCTCGCTTGTTCACATCCCATAAAAACACACCATGCCATCGTAAATGCGTGCATATTCACTTCAGCCGCTCCACTGCTTTCACCCTCTCTCTGCCTCGTCTGCAGGTCTCCACTAAACAAAGTGAAGGAGTGAAAGAGCTGAATTTAGAAGAAAGGAAGTCATCCTTACTTGCAGTCTGTGGCTGAGTGGGGGGGCGGGGAAGGGTCCAGAGACGGAAAGTCCCAACGAGTTGAAATAGTAATTATGCAAGCACTTTGATTCAGTTGTTGTGGGCTTAACTAGGTCCCTCTTGCTCCCCTTCTCTTCCTTTCTCTCTCTTTCTCTCACACTCACACTCTTACTCACTCTCTCTTTTTGACCCCATTATTAAAGGGAGGACTTTAGCATTTTCTCTCCATTTCTTTCTCTCTTGTGTAGATCTCGTTCTTGTCTTTCCCTTTCTCTCTCATCTTTTTCTCTCATATATATTCTTTCTCATTTCCTTCTCTTATATCTCTTTTGTCACTTGTATCTCTCACTTATTTCTCTCTCCCTCTATGTTCTCTCTCTCTCTCTTTCTCTTATATCTTTCATTTTTTTCTTTTTCTCTCATAAATTTCTCTCTCTCTCTCTCTCTCTCTCTCTCTCTCTCTCTCTCTCTCTCTC
>JBBPDB010000153.1:9660845-9703785 GCA_037974465.1 Brachypetersius altus | reverse complement strand
ACGTTTGTGAGTGTGTGTGAGAGAGGGGCACGTTTGTGAGTGTGTGTGAGAGAGGGGCACGTTTGTGAGTGTGTGTGAGAGAGGGGCACGTTTGTGAGTGTGTGTGTATGTGTGAGAGAGGGGTACGTTTGTGAGTGTGTGTGAGAGAGGGGTACGTTTGTGAGTGTGTGTGTGTGTGTGTGTGTGTGTGTGAGAAGGGTAAGTTTGAGGGGTAAGTTTGTGAGTGTGTGAGAGAGGGGTAAGTTTGTGAGTTTGTGTGTATGAGAGAGGGGTGAGATTGAGTGAGTGTGTGTGTGTGTGTGTGTGTATGACCTAACCAATAACTGACTATGTCACCTTAATTTGCGATGTACTTCATCTTAACGGTTCAAACCACAAACCATTGAGACAATTTATCTTATATGGTCTACGTAAAGGGTGCAAACAATTACTGCGGTAATGTTTAGAAAACGCAAAATATAGCATGGTATACACGTTTAATGATGAGCGTAGAAATAACCAACGACAATAAGTTATGTTTACTTCGTCTAAACTGTCGAATACTCTGAAGTCGCTGGAATAAAGTTGTGTTCCTACCTCGCAGAAGTGGCGTGCATCCAGTACGTCCTTCAAGTTAAGACCGCGCGAAATGGCGTTTCTTCTAGATGGTTCTGTTTGAAAATTAATGCTCACGTGACATTTTACGTCGTGCCAAAGAGAGGAACGCGTTCGTTTGGACCAACGAACTTTCTTTAATTTATACAAAATAAAATCCGGAAAATTGAGAGAGCAAGATTAAAACCATTGTCACAATGTAACACACGCCTTAAAGTTGTAGCAACTTAATTTTTTATAGATGCCGAACGTTTTCAATGTATAATTTTTTACAGTGTACAAAAAACTGCTCTACAAATGCCTGTATGCTGAGGTGGACCAGTTAGGAGTAGAATGAGTCTTGAATAGATCCTGGGAAATTGAGCATTTCATAGCTATATATATATTAATTACACAGGTCAACATTTTTTTTTTGTAATCATCAGAAACCACAACATACTTTTCTAAACCAGTTATTCACATTGAGTTCAGATCTGCTTTCAGTTTTTTTCAGTCACATCAACTTTTTGAATTATGAGTAATATTAGATTTACAATAGATTTGCATGCAGGTTTTATTAAACCACAGGCACCGATCAAGTAACAGTTTCCAGTAATATTCAATCACAAGATGTTGTCCATTCTAAGAACCCTGAATGAGGTAAAGAAAACAAACTATTGGGAATATTTGAGCAGAATCATTCATGTCAAAAGAGATCTCACTTTTGGACTTTAAGAAAAGGAAGAAGAAAAGTCAAAGCAAGAATATGCACTAAGCTGGCAGTGGCAGATGAATGAGGCAGGTCACATTAAATCCAGGACAAGCAAGTAAAACATACTATGAACGTAAAAAGAGAAACGCTGTACTTGTTGCAGAAGACAGGGTCTGTGTTAGGAATAAGGAGGGCCTGGAAAATCCCAGAGATGATACATTACACTGGAAAAAGTCCAGTATGTGAAATAAAGCCAGTATGTGCCTTAGGCAGAGGTAAAATGCTCCATTACAATGTACTAATGCCATGTAATGTTTAAACACTGGATGAGTCAGTCCCTAAGGCAGTGCGAAAGCAAAAACAACATGGCCAGAGAAAAGTGATGAGCGGTCTTAAATCAGTAACCAGTAGACACCTGAGGATTCAGAAAACTGTTATTGGATCCACAGACACAAGCATCAGCACCAAGCAACGGTTGCCTGCCTCAAAACAGACAGCCTGCAGCTAATTTGTGATGTAGTAGAATTCTGATTTGAGAGTCCAGAGCATGAGCTGGTCATTGAGAAGAGGGCAGATCCAGAAACTTTGCATCAAACAGAAACGGTTGTCACTCTGGCCTGAAACACAGATACAGAGGTCACAGAGAGAGTGAACCCATATGAGAACTCAGTGCAGTCCATCACTTTGTTCACAGCCAACATATAACCCATCAAATGAACAGCACAGAGGACCATATTGCACTCTGTAGGGGACCACAAATATACACTTCTACGCTTTACACTGTACATATTCTGGTACACCTTCACTTTATGTTGTAATTATTTTGTGGCCCATCTTCACATTGTACTATATATTTTGTACATCTTCCTACACCAAAGGAGTGTGTCTGTGATCATGCTGTTGCTGCTCTGTGAAGCATTTCACTCCCATACCTCATGGTACCTGTGTACCAACAACATGTGATGTGACAAGGGCTTGATTTCATTTGATTATGCATCAATTGAATATTATTGGTGGACTGTATTATTATCGAACTGTTCTGACAATATGGACGCTATAGGCTAGGCACTATGGCTCGTGACTTTGAACAACATTATATTTGTGGGGTAGGACATGTTAGAAACCATAAGGTGTCACTTTATGTTTTATTACTATGCATTTCATTCAATTCACTTACCATCCTGTTTGAGTCACTGGGCAGTGAAGTGCCCTTTACATAAGAAGTAGTTACTGTAAGTAGAAGAGAAGCAAGTTCGGAGATATGTGATGAATTATGCGTCCAGAATTAGGAAAGGTCGTACAAAAATAGCCTCCTGCTTCTAACAAAACAGTATCGAATTAGTGAATTGTACATTGACCTGAAAACTGCCACCTCAGGCTACTTACTGGTCAATCAGGAGTGAAGGTTTCAGATTGTGGTTAAGTTACAGATGAGTACAACAGAAAACTGTCTACACTGGTGTCACTTCGACGCCGGGTGTAATGCCAGCATTAAGCTGATGATCGGATCTCAATGAAACATAATCATCATTTTGCCAAAGCAGAGAGGGCAATGTCTCTGGAAAAAGAATTAGGTTACAATGAAGCTTTAGGCTACTGGGTTGCAGTATTATGTTGATTATGTATATAATCTGCTTATTTCCGCTTCAGTTCTTCATCTGTTTTACCCATAGCTTTTATTACCTGCCCTTTCCAAACTCACTTCCAGTTCTATTCAGATTTAAAATGAGATCCACAGCTACACATACAACCACACACACACACACACACACGCACACACACACTCACACATATGCAAACACATAGCTACATCTGTATTCAATCAAGTTCATTCAGCTTTCACGTCTTTGCGGCAGCCTGACAGCGCTTTGCTATTCATCCATGTCCATCCAAGTAAATGAAAGCTGTTGGCCCACTCTTTGCTGGGCCTTTTTGTGCCGATTTCTTGTTTCAGTCATTTTCCCTTTCACTTATAATTACTGGTGGATGCTGCTACTGCTGACTTTTTGTTCCCTTAATATAACCTCTTAAATGGCCACATCTGGGTACAGGCTTAAATTCCTTACTGTCAAAACTACATATATTACATATTATTACACGAGCCATTTATTGAAGTTACTAAATAATAATAATGGCTGTGTGAAGAAGAATATTCCAATAACTTTGAAATGTTTTTGTTTAGCTTGAAAAGAACAGAAAAAACATATTTGGAATAGGAGTCAGGTATTTACACTGTAAAACTGAAAGGACATTCAAGGCCGTCTTCAGGGGTTCCTCAGCTTGCTACACTTGCGAAACCCCTTAGGGAGCCGCATGGCATCTTTTGAAAATGGCAGTTCTCTGAGGAACTTAAGCTGGTTTATAAGGTTTCCTTTAGGGACCGTTTCATCCAGCATGGTCTGAACCTTTTTTGGGTGCTCTGAAGAACCTCCCTTCAAGCAACCTTAGTTTATTTGAGGGTTGGAGTCCTATTGCTGCTATATTAACTATTTTTCTTCATCTGCAGTCAATGTGCATTCACAGTGTTGAGCAACTACCAAATTACCTAAAGCCTGATTAAAAGTAGGTTTCAGGTCAATAGGATATTAGTTACTTTTTAAAACACTGGGAACTGTGTTCAAATGAATACAATTCATGCATTTAATGAGACAGAAGTGGCAAAAGGTGACATGTTCCATGGGGAGAGGAGATACCCTTGCAGAGGCAGGGACATGAACCAGACACAGGTGAATCCACTGATCGGGGACAGAGCTAAAGATGAGCTGAGAACCAAACAAGAGTCACATGGCACAGAGAAAACAAAGATGAAACTGGCTAAGGAAGACAGACTGTGAGAAAAAGGGGGAAAATGCTGGGGTGCTCCTTTAAGATTTATAAATTACAGTAACCCCCGCTTTTCGCATGAGTGACATTCCAAGAGCACGCACATATAGTGAAAACCGTGTTGTTGTGTTGTGGTAAAAAAAAAAAAAAGCCTATTTTCATAGTGAAAACCTTAAATATTCCCAAAACACTTTAATTTTATTTTAAACTCATTAGAAAAAATTTTAAGATAAACCTGTATCCATACTGTACTGTTTACACTAAAGCCCAACAGAGCTAGTAAATGTAAAAGACTGATATTTCTGCTGCATTAACTGTACTGCAGGGAGCATGAGAGAGAGAAAGCGAAGACACACTGCTCTTCAAGTGAAGATGTCTTTTAATTCTCAGCAGCAGCTTTGAAACAGACTTTTACACTCCAGAGTACTGCATTCCCACTGGCATTCCCCATTACCGCTCAACAGCCCTCTACAGGTCTGCCACCCTACTCCAGCAGCTAACACTCTGGAGGAGGGTGGCTGGTGAGAAGGGCTCAACTACACAACTACAAAAAGCATTGAATATTTTTCTCTTTTCTTTGTCACCATTTCCACATTTAATTGTGAATATTTCTTTATATTATTACAGTCTGAGATTCAAAGCTAGAAGGGGAGCTATGTTGGGCCAGAGCTGGTATAGCAGAGTAGAATGCTGTAATGCAAACTCCTATTATCAAATCATGATAGAAGAGCTATCGGGATCTCAGCTTTGTTCACATTCTTAATTAACTGGCTTTCTCTAAGCTTGATGAGTTAGACTGAAGCACATTTGACCCTGACAGGGTGTCAATAGCTGCAGATGGGAATGTAAGAGAGATCATATTGGCCTGAGAACACTTTTGTGGTACCTACAAAAGCACTCGGAGCCCGTTAATTAGAATGATTAGCCACAAACATTTCACTCTGCCGTAATTAATTTAGCAAAGGAGTTGTTGACATGAGGACAGTTCATTACCATAAGTGGTAATTTTGTCCTCTTGAGTGTTACTGTATTTCAGTCCCTTAATTAGACATGAAAACAAAAAGCTGACAACAACTTGTGAAAAGACACACGCACTCCCTTTTTCTGGTGCCATGTTGCCACAAAATGAGCTCGAACGCAACTGAGCTTAAAGAGCTGAGGTGCATTGCAAATAGGCAGCTGAAATTATACAAATTGACAAAGCCTAAAACTTATCAAACTACCCAGTGCCTCCGGTTCCCTGCTTGGTCACACTCTACTACATTCAGGTGAGGTCTGAACCAGGGCTATTCAACTAGCGGCCAGTGGGCCGGATCCGGCCCTTTTGAATTTTTTTATGGCCCAATGGGATTTGGATGATGATTGGCTGGTAGTCCCCTGCTACTTTTGCCAAGATTGGCCAATCCGAGCACAGAAGTTGCCATATTATTAGCCAATCGCAGCCGAAAGAGGCGGGCTTTGTCAGAAAATGGGTGTGTTCCCTAATGCATAGCATAGCTGGCAGTAACGAAAGAGAACACACACACTGAGCGAAGGGACAGTCTTTGTAGTTTTAGCTCATGATGTATCTACTCCAACGACTTTAACGGTCAGAGTTTTTGTTTAGAACCGGACGGGGTTAAAACATAGGCATACCGGGCGCGGAATCCTGTCAGTTGCTAGACCCCCCCACCCCCATAAACGGACCCGGCGCGAAATCACGTTAGCACAACCCACAGTTTTTTACCACAGTTTTTGTTTATAAAAGTATAAATCATTCTGGGTTGAATTTGATGAAAAATAGTTTTGTATCTTCTCGTTTAGTTGGAAGAAAATGTTATGTTATTTCAATGTCATTTACTACATTACCATGTACGCAATTTTGTAAGTACATTTAAATAGGATAGCAGAATCCCATTTGATGAAAACTTGTGGATTTGCATATTCTTGTTTTGTAAAAGAAAACTGTAACGCAATTTAAGTGTCATTTACTACATAACCATGTAAATAATTGTGGAATTACATTTGGATTGGATAGCAGAATGCAAGGGTTAGTAGTCCTGTTTCATTTGCTTACTCTATCCTAAAGTTATGAAGGAATAATGTCTCAGAGGAGAGAAAAGTTAGCGGGCTCTGAGGCTCAATGCGTAACACAACACTGCTATCAGCGAGAGAAAAATCTGTCCATCTGCTGTGGTTTGTGGGTAAGATAACTTCATACTGAAATAATGGCTTGATTTAATCTGTGGCAAGATGAGACCAAACAAGCTCAGGACAACCTCTCGCCAACGGCCCTGCAGTAAGGAGAGCGGCCCCTGGGAGATGAGATATGAAAGAGAAAAAATCTAGTGAGGGGGAAAAAAAGACGCTTCAGAAATGATCATGAATCCAGAGAGTGCCGTCATTATTGATTTTCTCATCTTCTCTTGACTCATAAATAGTGGAGCTAGACAGTGTTTCATCGCCCAAGCTCTGGCTCCCTGTTTACCAACAGCTCCCCAAACAACAGGCGTGATGTGATCAGTCATGCGGTGCAGATCCCCCCCCACCAACATGATACAGAAATACAAGCACATGCCGCTGCTGTTTGAGCCAAACTAATCTCAAATTGTTCTTTAAAGCTTAAGGTGACCCACACGTGGCATCCAGCTTTTTTACTGTGATATTTGCAAAAAAGGTGTCAGATAATGCTAGTGTATCACATCACAATATTCACAATAGGTTCCATAATATTTGGTCTTTCAGACATATTTACAATAAAGCTAAGACAATTTAGACATTTTTATTCACCTTATTGTTGACTGTGATATAGCATAATTTTGTATCATTTAAATAACTCACAGAAGGAGGTAAAGTGGCAAAAGTACAGCCTCCAAATGGCAAGGTTAGTTGCAAAGCATACTTTTAAAACATGTTAAGCAAATAGCAGTTTAGGTTGTGCATCTATATTGCACTATTCTTGTTTTAAGATGAAACAGGACCAAATAACAAGTAAGCAAATAAATAAACAATTTAAGATATGATAGGCTCGACAATTGTGTACCTGTATATTACATATACATGGGCCATTCCACCGAATGGGTGCCATTTGCTTCATTTTTTTAATCTTTTTTTTCGACTTTGAATCCACTAGAACATATATCTAACTATTCAAAACAAGTATTGGTCAATCTCAGGCAGCGTTGTTTAATCTTTTACAGGGTTTCTAAGCCGAAGATGGTTACATTTTTCTCAGTCCTGTAACCAAAACTCATGTGACATTTAAAAAAGCATTTTTAAAAACTCATCAACTAATTCTGTTGTGGTTCCCTCAAGAAAGTGTTTATTTTGAAGAAATAGTTGACTACATGTTCAAATAATCAATATTTGTGACAAAAAAATCACTGTATGTGCTGCACGTTGTATTTTTCTAAAAGATGCAAAGCCATTTTTATCTTTTCAAGAAAACCTGAAATCTATTAAATTTTTTGTCATGTAATTTATTAAACAAATGGATAAATAATGGACCAAACATAATTGGATAAAAAGTGGTTTACCTTTATTTTTTTAAAGATAAATAATCAAGTAACAGGAATGAACACTCGGTTTTATACATACTCTATGGTATGTTTCCCTCCACTTTTTGCGACGTCTGCACTTTTCTCTCTCACTTAGATTATTGATAAGCACAAACAACAGTCAGGACCCGTCCCCCCACCCTAAGGCGATGAGAGGCTACCCTCTTGTCCACTGGAGTAAACCCCAATATACAGGCACCAAGCTGGGGAGCAATACGTATGCCCACACCTGCTTGACACCTCTCACCATGGGAAACTCCAGAGTGGAAGAGAGTCCAACCCCTATCGAGGAGTCTGGTTCCAGAGCCCAGACCATGCGTCGAGGTTAGAACCTCTCTACCTCGCGCACCAGCTCAGGCTCCTTCCCCACCAGAGAGATGACATTCCACGTCCCTAGAGCTAGCTTCTGCAGTCGAGGGTCGGACCCCGATTTTGGCTGCCACCCAACTCGCACTGCACCCGAAATCCTTGGCCCCTCCTACAGGTGGTGAGCCCATTGGAAGGAACAGGACTGAAAGTAACAGGACTGAGTTTTTAGGATAGAATTGGCAAAAACATGAAATAAAGCTACATGATGGCTATGCTAATAGCACGAGAACACTGAGCACATTCTAGTAATCTTTTTAAATTTTGTATTTTAAAAATAAACAGATAATATCCAAGAATTAATGTTGGTAACAGGACAGAACATTGAGATTGACCTCCCCAGTCATAGTTAAAATTTGATCAAATATAAAGGAAAAAAAGGAGGGAACTAACTTTTGGTCTAACCATGGCCTTCAGAAAATCCAATTGATGCAACTTCAAATCTCTGAAGGATTTTGAACAACATTAAATCTCTGAAGGATTTTAATAATTATATTTCAAGGTAAAGTGTATAGTTAGAGAGCGGGGACAGGTAACAAATGCTATTTTTAGTGTTCTAGGTAGTTTTTATTAATGTCATTAATTATATATGTTAAATGTTCAATTAGGTCAATGTACAAGACACTATGCTTAATGATAAAATGTATTTTACAGTTATTTTTTGTGCACATTTTACATGTAATTTCCTGGGGCCGGAAATGGCACCCATTCGGTGGAATGGCCCTGCAGCCTTTTCTAGTAAGGGTCTGGGTGCTGTGATAAAGCTTCCACTTTCTGATGATGGATCCAAGAGTGCTTAACAGAACTCGGACTCAGACTCAGACTCAGACTCTTCTATATTTTTTCTGCCGTTTTTTTTTTTTTTGCCAAAATACATTTCAGTGATTTTGTATCTCATTTGAGCTCCTTTATCTTCATTTTTGCAGTGATTTTACAACAAGTAAGAAGTCTCCTACAAAGGGTGACTTTTATATTCAGACAAGCAACCTTACTTAGAGACTAACAAATGAAAAAACGCATTGTTGTAATGTGGTTAAAAATGCCTAAAAATGCCTTTTTTTTATAGTGTAACCCTAAACATGCCCCAAATATACACCTAAACCACTTTAATTTCATTTTAAAATGTAAAGGTTAATCGGTATTCATACTGTACAGTTTACACTGAACTAAATAGTGATGTTACCTCAGTATAGGCTGTAATGTAATTAATGCCTGGGCGTTTTCTTTGGCATGTGCTGTTGTTTTCTTTGGTATAAGCAGGTAAATACAGAAATAAATGAATTTAATTTACTGTAATAAAAACACACGGCTTTAAGAAGTACAAAATAAAAAACACAAAAAAAGACGCTCCACGGGGGAAATTCTGGACTGCAAATCAGCAGCAAGGAGAAATGAATAACGTTCTCGGTTTGGACTTTCAAACCTGGGTACAGCTTACTGTCATGTCCAGGCCTCGGGCCTGAGAAACGGAACATTTTTGCTGTGGTCTCTCACTCTATATATGACTTCCTCCTATCATTGTGAAATGACTTTATGTCCTGTTTATCTTTCTGAGAAATGGCTTAGAGAGTGTTATTCATCCTTTGAGATCTATAATTTATTTTTATTTAACCTCTATTTATCCAGGTAAACTGTTTGAGAACTAAATCTCATTTGTAAACATGACCTGAACATAATACATAGTCGTCTTTCACTGACTGAAGTTACTTGCTGATTTGAGTACATTCGGTATCTGCGCATCAGAATCAGAATCAGAATTCTCTCAGACCTGTCTCTCAGTAAACAAAACAATGAGAAAATCAGTCGAAGCTCCAGTGAGTTCATTTTTTAATGTTAGGGAAGAGTTGTTTATCCCGTTTTCACAGTTCACAGCTTAGCTTAATAAAACAGGAATTGCCAGTAGTTTTCAATGAAATATATGATCATATAAAAAACAAGTGCTATTAAATACATAATTGTGTAATAGCGAACAGGAGGGCAGAAGCTACAATAATGAGGAGGGGCTTAGAAAGGGCTCAGTAAACATTTCTGCGTGTTGAACATCAGTAGATTCCTTGTAACATCTGATCTGATCTGAGGGTTCTGGCAATGTACTTTAAAACCATACCCTGAGCATCTCTTATCCAGCATGTGTGATTTATGTCCTCTTTTTGGTCACGCTAGATGCTCTACCAAGGATATGTGTTCAAATGCTGCCTCCATTGTTGAAGATTTTTTTCAGAAAGAGCTAATCTCTTTTCAAGTGAAAAATGTCTCCACCAAGGTAAACAATGGCATTTTTTTGTCTTGAAACAAATAGAAATTTCTAAAATATTAGAATGATTATTTTAATTATTTGAAAACTTTCTGTAGACTTTTTGTTTATCCGCTGCTATGTTCTCTCATTCAGATAAATCTGACGCTTGTCTTGGGTCTCACTTGGAGAAATGAAAAACCTAACATCAGATGTAACTTCTCAACAGGAAACAGGAATCTATGTGACAGCATAACAGCAGATTTCCCTCACTGCTCTTGCGCATTCCCGAACGATCGTCTACCTGATAATGGTCAGTTTAGACCAGGTTTATCCAATCTGAACTGAAAAGGACTGGTGTAGCTGCAGGTTTTCATTCCAGCAAAACAGAAGCTCACCTGGTCAACTGTGTAAAGACTGAACAAGTGGAAACAGGCGAGCTTCTGCTTAGTTGGAATGAAAACATGCTGCCACACCAGCTCTTAGTGGATCAGACTGGGCACAACTGGTCTGGATCGTTACATATTTGGACTTCATTATACATTTAATGGCTAGAAATATAAAAGCATACAGATATTAAGTGATCAGCAGTACAATAAAGAACAGTTTTAACCAACCAGTATGTTACTGGAAACATGGAAACATTATTCATAAATATGCAACACACAATCCTGGCTATTCTCTCTGTACCTGACTATGATTATGATGAAATTGTTATCTTTTGAATATCCAGTCACAGCAACTGTCACAATTGGGGATCAAAAAATCACAGAGAGCCTGAAACTTAGAAGCTGCCCAGACATCAAAGAGACATCGCTGTATGCTCGGTAAGATTTTTCACTTTATAAAGCTCTCTAACCTGCAAGCTTTTCCCATTAGATTAGAACTGACAGTTTGAGGCCCTTTTGAGTCATTTTTGTCAGTGTTGGTTAAATACACACTTGCGTTATTCTATCTCTTGTGGAGCCAAGGAAGATGGTACTCCCCCATTAGGTCTTGGTTCCTCTCAAAATTTCTTCTTCCTGCTTTGATGGAGTTTTTCTCGCCACTGTTGCCTCTGACTTCTTTAATGAGGACTTGGACTCTTGAAAATCACATTCTGACAACATTTGTTGTGAAAAGCGCAAAACAAATCTATTTCATTTTATAATCAGCTTTTGGTCTTTTAAACATTCCTGCAATATCAGCCTTTTAATATGTAACTTCCATCAGTCATCAATACTCTGGACCAGGAACCTGCTCATGTCATTTTCACTTCACCATTAAACATCAACACGCACAAATTATACACATTTCCATTACACAGTAATCCATTCAGTGTCCCTTTTGGTCAGACTTTATTATATATATTTTATATATAGATGCTTAAATTATTAATAAGCTGTCTGTGTTTTTACATGCAGGTGTTCCGCATGTATCTCAGCTGGGTGTATGTGGAATAATAATAATAATCAGTGTGTCTGGTATAATGAGAGGACTGAATCTGCACTACAGCGGCACAGTCTGGTAAAGTCATGTCACACTGATCCATACACGCTTATTTTTTGCAGTTTATTTATTTAGTGTACTGTAATAATCGTAGAGACTATACACAATGACACATACAGCAGTGATGAAAGTTATTTTGTAGTAATTTTTGTGTAAATAATGTATTTATATTAGATTGTACTTTGGAACATTAATAATCTGAAACCATTTTTTTTGCTCCCCTGCGTAGGATGTGTGTGAAACCATTCCTGGCATAGTAAGTGACCCATGAAACTTGTCAGTGGAAATAAGCTCTGTCTGAGTGTCTGAAAAGGGAACTGCAGAGAAAACATTTTATTTTTAGCAAGAATCAGTATAATGGCCACATTTTGCCGGTTGTTTTTTATTTATGTATACAACAATTTTAATTTAATATATTAACAGTTACCACCTGTACTGGTGTGTAATGATAAAACCCTCTAATCTGATTAGTGCTATACTGTATAGCAGTGCTGTGCAGAAAAGAAACACCACTTCTTAGTTAGACGGTTGTGTATAATCTATTGCATCCATGTACCTGATAATGTTTTAACAAGCTTCAGTTCATCTTTGGATCAATTCACTATGTGTCAAATGAAGGGTTGATTCCACAGCTAGTCAAAGGTCTCTTTTATTAGGCAGTGATCAAGTCCCTGAACCCCAAGGAGGTCTCCTTTTATGGCAAAAACAATGCAGAGTTGAAAGGAGAAAATCTTGACACGGTCAAGAAAATTCGCTTCCAAGGAGCCACAAAGTGCCATTCAAAAGAGTGAGTGTCCGCAGAAGTGTTTGGATGCACGATATTTGTGTTTCTTGTCTATGAATCTCCTGTTTCTCACCAGGACTCCAGTGCTGGAGAACAAGAATAACACTCTGAAGTTCCATATTCCGGGGGGAGATAAAGGAACTTGGAGGGTCTGTGTGGTGACAGAAGACGGCCTTTGTCATAGCAACGCTACAATCACATACGGCCCCCTGCCCACTTGTACTGGACTACAGCCTAATAACACTTGGGAAAGGTACAGCAGAGAAAAGCAAGAATCTTTCTGCCAAAACAGTTTTTCCCAAAACGTGCATACTGATTTCCATAAAAATAAAATAATAAATTAAGCGTAATAAACATTTGTTAACCAATTATGAGCAGTACACATCATGACAGCTTCACAAATGACTGGTAAAATAAACTAGTGCCTCTTTCATGTATTCATGTGAAAGACTGAAAATGAAAAGGTACAGAGTTTTTTTTTTTAAATATAGTTTTGAAAAATTTAAGACACTGGACAAACCAGCAATGAGACTACATTAAATTTGATTTCTTGAAGGACAGTCCAAGTTATCTAGCTTAGCTTGAATGTAGTACACAAACTTGGTCCTAAAAACTTTGCGCCATTCATACCCCAAATCTGTAGCAGACCCGACAATGGAGAAAAAGTTTCTTACCAACAAAGTGTGCGTTGTTGGCTTAATTTCTCTATTCTCCAAGCGCTAGCCATTTAAACTGCACAGTTCTGCTGTTTGTCATGTGAACAAATTACTTCAGCTTTTCAATGGGGCAGTGCATCTCAGACAGCTAAAGTATAGCCAAGCATGACCATTTAGTCTCTGTTTCTTTCTGTCTCACTTCTAATTACTAAAAATCATTTGCTTATTCCCCATTGACTCCCATCTCTGCTGACACTTCTATGATTGACTAAAAAGTCTAACATTTTTCATCCAGTGGTGGGAGGAAGATTAAAGTTTTGGGGAGCAATCTGGAGTATGTGGATGAAGTCGTCGTTCATACATCTGCCAAAATAATCTTCTCAAACAAGGTATGAAAGCATGCTTCATACTCTGTAAGTGTCAAATACACACTTGGTAAATAAAATTATGAGAATTTTTTCCTATTAAATATTATCTATCATCTATTAGTGTATATACATGTCTATACACTACTAGATGATAGATAATATTTAATAGGAAAAAATTCTCATAATTTTATTTACCAAGTGTGTCAATAAATAGAGTATATTGAATTATAATAAAGTATATGAAATCATAATAATAACATGAAAACAAGCAAAACATGCAAAAGAATCATGATGAGGGAAAAAAGGAGGGCTCAGAAGTTCACACATGGAAATGACAAAAGCGTTACATTTGCTGTACCATTCAACAAGAATATCATTAACATCTGGCCTATCTTCCACAAGTCCCAGATCTTTTGGTTCCACTCTCATGATCGGAAAGCACACGATACCACTGGGCCATTTAAAGTCTCTTTCAAAATGGGGAACAGGACAGTGGCATGTGGACTTGAACTCACGTACCTCCCAAATCCAAAATTCCTCAGCTTCAGCACCTCCCAGGAGGACAAAGATGTGTTGGTCACCATACAGGTATGTGTTCATGTCTTTAGACACACTCTCCCATGCCTGATTCTACCCACCCAAGTGCATGAGAATCAGCCGATGAACAATTATACTTACCTATACTTTACACTGCTCCCACTAGAAAACAAACGACAGCTTGAATATGAGCGTGGACGATATAGAGGTGTATGGACAGAAGGAAGATAATTCATTTCGATGTATGATAGTTAAAGTTCTGTCCATTACAGTCATCTGTAGAATTTCAGGACAAAATGAAAGCACAATCAGTGTGGACTCACTTAAGGTACGAGTGTTTAATCTATTTCAGTTATTGAATGCAATATCACAGTTTCTCTTGAGACTTAAGATGTTTAATACTGCTTGCTCAACATGTTCTTACTTTTAGATTGTGATTGGGAATTTTAGTGACATTATACAGAAGCCACCAAGTAATAAAAGTTATTTGTATGCCCTGGCTGTATTATTCATTTTGATTCTTCTTGGTGCTGTTGGTGAGTACTGAGCTGGTGAGATTTTAACCATTGTATTTGGTTACTGAGTAATAGATGCTTTGTTATATTTATATTATATATATGTGTGTGTGTGTGTGTGTGTGCACAAACCTTTATTTAGTCGGAGTATTTATGCATCGCAAGAGCCAACAGCAGATGAGTGCGCAAATGAATGAACGTCTGGAGCTTCTGGAGAGTGAAATTAGAAACGAGATCAGACAAGGTCAGCAAGGAAACACTTATGTCAGTATATAGAGTAATATATCAGTGTAGTAAAGAACAGTCATTAAGGTGTGAAGTGTCTGCACTAAGATCAGAGTTTCTGATTTTCTGTTGCATGCAGGTTTTGTGGATTTACAGACTGAGAAATCAGACCTGATTGAAAATGTTGGAGCCATTCCTTTTCTAGACTACAAGCATTTTGCTCTGAAAATATTTTTTCCAGAGGTTTGTGAACTCTGAACATCTACCTGTTGTCTGTGAACTTATTGGTGAGTTTAATTTAAGCTATTATGTGTTTCTGTGGTTAATCACAAGTTCTGTTCTGTCTGTAGGGTGGGCCTTTAGCAAGCTCGATGATCAAAGACATTGGCCAGGTGAGGTATTTGGGAGCATAGTCTGCTCTTAGAAATCTAAAAACATGTTTATTTGGTTTACTTATCTGTAGCTTTAGATAGAGATCTTTTTTAATTTGAGTCATAAATTTAACTCATTTTGTCTCTTATTGCTTGGTTTATTGTTTTATGGCTACATTTTGAGAAAATCAAACCTCAATGCTTGAACAGCAGTGTTTTTGACAAATTTCATGGCCTGTGTTTTTTTCTGCGGTATTCTGAGCAGGTTGCAGTAAAAATGGAAATGGACGAGAAGTGCCAGGCTCTTTCTGCACTGGTCCGAGATCAGATGTTCCTGACCTGTTTTATCCATGCTCTGGAAGAGCAGAAAAACTTCAGCATAAAGGACAAGTGAGTATCACCGCAGATAATTCCATTTCAAACCAGGGTTTTCTGAGACCAAAGGGTCCACCTATGGACGTTCATGTTGGGCAGGAATATTCATTTCTGGTGTCCAAAACAGTTTGGTGGTTAATCCACCTGATTCAACACATCATTTCACTGTCAGGTTTAGTAGATGTGTTACAACATGGAAGAAAAACAAGGGAATTGTACTGGACTGTAGTCCTCCATCATGATTCCTGATGTAAGGAATGAAAATGCTCCCATTCTAACAGTTGTGTGAATGGTGTAGGCCTGTTTGAGCATCTCTGTCTATCCTTTGTTCCCAGGTGTGTAGTCGCATCTCTGTTGACTGTAGCCCTACATCATGATCTCCCTTACCTGACTCAACTCATGGAGGACCTACTTCAGAGCCTGATGGATCAACCCAGCAATGCCCAGCCCAAACTCTTGCTGCGCCGTACAGAGTCCATAGTAGAAAAACTGCTAACCAACTGGATGTCCATCTGCCTCTATGGCTTTCTAAGGGTTAGTCTTTTCAGCGTAAATTTTGATTTACTCTTCTGTCCATCCACTTCTGAATAATCCATTTAATCATCAGTTCTCTCCACTCATCTAGCCACCCGTGGATTCAGCCATCCATCCATAAATGGCCTCATGAATGGTTTTAAATGTGTTTATTAGTGGTTATAAATTCAGATTATAACACATAAGTAAAAAGGGCAGTATTTACCCGTCGCTTTCAAAGCAGTGAGACTATATTTGCTGTGAATCAGAATCAGAAAACATTATTGATCCTGGAGAAATGTGCTTGAGCAACTGCACAGACATACAGACACAAAACAAGAAAATGTAACATATAATATAAAGTCAAATTAAGACTCTCCAGAAAGTACTTATATCCTAGATCCATATTCTGCGGAGAGGTGGATATATATACCAATAAATAGCAAATAAATACAGTTACTGCTGAAATTGTTTATTAAGTAACACAAATAGTAGTTCTGTTATTGCACATAATAGTAACATAAATAATAACATAAGTATGACATAATAATAACGATATTGCACATAATGATTATGATTTAGCAAACAATAAGAAGTTGAACTTAATGAGCTGCCACAGCACAGAAAATAGGGCTGTCCACTATAGACGCATAGCTCTTCCGCAACGTGTTGCTGCAGACTTGAAAATGTCAGATCTTACTGATTACTGATCTCACTATGTCTTCTCCAGCAGTTGTCATTATAGCTTTCTGCTTCATCACATATTCATCACAAATAACAGCTCGCTGCTGTCCATTTTATTTAGGTTTTAATTGCGAATTAATAATTGTAAGGTTTCATGACATTTAATAACCGTTATTTTATTTATTCATAAACCCTTTGTAAGAGTAGTGCTACTGGTAGTTATATGGTATTTTCACACATGGACCGTTTTAGCACTACACACAGTCTAAGACTGCTGAGCCATGGCTGTCTGTGAACATGTGAATATGACAAACATACTCGGACTCAACCCAGACAACCTACAAATGTGGTATCAGTACGATTCCTCTGGGGTCCATTTTATGCTCAAATTGATTCATGCTTTAGAAAAATAATGATTCATGAACAGTGTTGACAATTCTATTGGAGTATTTTTTCATAGCTTCAAACATGGCTCAGCAAATCAGATTATATGAGTTATAATTGAGCATACTACACTATTCTTGGCCAGATTCTGCATTTTAAAGGGGTTGTGTCGAGAACACAAAAAAGACTTAGCTTAGTGGCTTCTTTCAGGCCAATTTTATAAATGAAACTAGACAGAAAAATAAAAGCCAAAATACTAGTGTGACGTGTTGAGGATGTGTCACCAGTATTATTTAGTATAATTCATGCAATAATGTAATGTGGTTATTAAATATTAGATGGTATAGTGATAAAAGGTAACAGACAATATTGGTTGCATCATTGGCTTTTGATAAGATACACAGTGAGGAACATAAGTATTTGAACACCCTGCGATTTTGCAAGTTCTTCCTCTTAGAAATGAGGGAGAGGGTCTGAAATTCACACTGTAGGTGCATTCCCACTGTGAGAGACGGAATCTAAAAAAAAATTCAGGAAATCATATTGTATGATTTGTAAAGAATTTATTTGTATTGCAGAAATAACAGAAATCAATCAAATTTCTGTTATCAGTCATATCAGTTGAAACTCCTAAAAAGTAGGTGCATCGAACAGTGAATTAGCTCATGGCTCTTAAAGCTCTCAGCTTTTATTTGAGGGTGGAATCTTTCTGAGCTTTTAGAAATTACTCATGTCCTGCTTAACATCAGGGCTCTGTGGTTTGGTGTGGGCACAGCAGATACTTTATTGTTGATACACTGCTGTATGTTCATATACTCTAGTTTTGTATGGTCATTGGTCATTTACTGTAAATGTTGATGTTTTTAATGACAAAGCACCTCCGGTCCACTTTCAGGTTCACTTTAACAAAATGAAACTCATAAAAAAGAAAAACTTCCTGAAAGTGAAACCAAAGTAAGCACACACAAAGTCAGTTCTGTGTTGATGCGATATATTTGACTCAAGTGTAAGCTCACTTGAGTCAAGTGTTGCTGTATCCATCAGTGAGAGGTTGAATATCAGTATAGCAAAGTGTGTGCATGTTTGTGCTTGTGTCATGTATGCGTGTTGATGTGTGTGTTCCTCTGACAGGAGTCAGTTGGCCAGTCTTTGTTCCTGCTGGTGTCTGCTCTGACTCAACAGACTTCTAAAGGGCCGGTGGATGCAGTGACTGAGAAAGCCCTGTATACGTTAAATGAAGACTGGCTGCTGTGGCAGGCTCAGGGCTTTAACTTCAGCCCCCTGGTTTGTGCCTTCTCTTTCCTCCTCTTTATATAAATTTAAAGTATGTCATCTTGCATGTAAATTCACAGTAGATTAAATAGAGTTAGACTGTCTTGACTATCCACTGTTCTTACCCACACAAGACCCCTTTTTCATAAGAGCCCACTCATTCTCTAAACATTCTCATCTGGAATAAGTTTATACATTATAGGCTAAAACGTTAAATAACATAAATATTCACTTGGGTGGTAATTTATTACCCACAATAATTGTTGTATTTATTTTACACTTTGCATTTATGTGGTGACTTTACATATTGCGCAAGGGATTGCAAGACGGCTTCAGAATAAGCTTTAAAAGCTTTATCACATTAGGCTTATAGTTGCACGATCTCTGCTGGCCACAAAATAGCTATTATAGGAACTTTTCTGACTGAAATGGCGAAATGTGTGATATATGTGGAAGTATGCTTGTGCAATGCATTTCTGTTTCTTCAGCAAGAAACTTCTGTCCAGGCCTTCACTTACTGGAAAGAACAAGCCATGCTATAAATATTCATCACATATTAAGCTCCATGGAGATGTTCCCCTAGAGCACTTTCTAGATATGAACTGCACACATTAAGATTTCAAAATTAAGTAAAAAGGTCTGTTTTAGGTCATAGTTGTGCACTTTTAGGTAATGGTTGTGTACATGATTATAGTATTTTTTTTTTTTTTTTAAATAATTCAATTGAATGCTATCTATGTGTTTTAGTGTACTTATACAAGTGCACACAATTTTGACCTAAAAATGAATAGCTTTGAAATACCCGGCCAATCCATATTCTGTTTCAAGTGTAAATTAAGTAACTATTCAGCAATAATTCATCTTGTAGTCCAACCAGTGTGGTTGCTAGGTTATTTAGTGTTATTGAGGTAAGAAGGCAGAATATGAGATATTTTATAAGGGTCCATGTTGACAGAGGATGTGGTAAATGTTTGGTTTTCATTATGAAACCTGAAAAAAGCAAAAGGAAACATGAAGGAAAATAAGCAAGATTAACTTAAATATTTACTACAGAAAACTAGTGACCAGAAAGCACAAAAGACATGACCAATGGGTGGAGCAAGGGAGGAGCTAGCAGGCACATGGCATGGCAACTATAAACAAAGGCACATTTCAGGGCAAGACAACCAGGGTTGGGGACCCAGACAGGACATGAATGCTACATTAATAGTAAAACTCTTGAGTTACTTATTTGTTTTTAATATCATCATATTGGATCATTGTACCCACTTTCAGAAGCTGAAGGTGTTATTTGCTGTGGGAACAGAAGGAGAGGTCAGTGAACCCCTAGAAGTCAACACACTGACCTGTGATACTATAGAGCAGGTGAAAGAAAAGATCCTGCAGACCTTCCAGCGCAAGTTTGGCTTCCCATATACTCAACAACTGAGAGAGATTGACATTGGTAAGAGGTTGGCCTCGCAATGTGGCTTAACAGTAAAGTTATATTAAAAGTAAAAACCATTGGAAAGCACATTATGGGTTTCAGACGACTTCAGATGAGATTGTGCACATGAAGCACGTTAAACATTAGAACAATGCAAAAATATCTTAGATGCTAAGATATTGATAAACTTAGATGCCTCTATGTTTGTGAAGACTGCTTTTAAAGGCAGTGTGTTCAGACCAGCTATTGTTATATTAGAAATGACACTGCATTGGTCTTTGCTTAAATGCTCTAGTTCCCTGCTCCTGGAAGTTCTGCTAATTTGCACACTGTTTTCCAACCAATAAGCTATTAAACAGGCCTTTTCTGAGATGAAGTGGACATGTAAGAACTGTGAAAGCAGTAAACATAGACAGAGGGCCTCCAGGACCACAGTTGGAGACCACTGTTCTGTAAAGCAAACCAGTAATAGTGGATTTCTCTTCTTCTGTGTGTTAATAGTCACCTCATACTTAATGTTTGTCTCTGTTTCTCTCATATGTGTTTTTACAATCATATTCATATTGGAAGAATATGAGAAAGAAGGACGTTTTGTGGCCTTAGAGGAAGTTGACAGCAGCTCTGAAGTTCAAGGGGAGGTGACGATGCTTAACACACTCCAGCATTATCAGGCAAGTGTCCATTCTGCTCAGGAAGTTTGCTAATCTGTGTAGAGCTATGGTAGTGACCACAACCAACTGCCTCTGTAGCTGCCATTGTTTGGAGGTGTGGTGTTTGGTAAGCAGCTCACGGTTTCTGTGGTATTGTATAATCCTCTGCACACACAGATTGCCAGTACTGGCAAAGAGACCCCTGCTGTTGTCACAAGACTGAGTAAACCTATTATTAGATTAAAGATCCCACATAATACATTTACAAAACTTTTTACTCCAGCAATATTTTGAAGAGTAGAGCCACTTTTTTGTGTGAATAAATCAACAAGAGATTATTTCTCTCCACAGGTCCCAGATGGAGCTTCCATTAAAGTAATGACCAAAAAAGTCCATGCCCCTCTCAGTCCACAAACAAGTTTAAAGGGTGAGTACAATATTCCTTTCAAACCCTTGCATGCACTGATCATTGCTGGATGGCAAAATCTGCTGTTACATAAGAAACACCGCAGGCACGAGGGCCCGGAATTTCATCATTCTGAAACCCCAAAAGCGGGTTTGCTCAGCATTAGTGTACTTTGTCAATGTCTGAAAGTCTGCTCTATATTACCTTACCTGATGCTGTTTAGGAAGCTTCACACTGCTGTAAATTAGTTAGATACAATGGTTACCTATACTGTAGGACTATAAAATTCTCACTGACAATTTTCCGTCTCATCATTGCGTGTCTAATAAAGTTGTTTGAGCGCCCATCTCCGTGCTTTGCAGTTTGTATTTCTATTCAAGTGCCAAAGTTAAGATACCATCAGCACATTTCACACATGTATTTCACAGGCTCCTTCCTTTTTATGTGCAGTCTGTGAGTCTTTCTGCTGACTCAAGAGACACATGACTTGTAAAGCCTTTGTGGAAAGTCTGTCACTCTTTGGAATGACTGATGCCAAATTGCCCTTCCAAGACACATTCTCATGAATAGTCTTTCTGCTGATGGCCTCTGGCTTCACTGTGCTTTTACTTCTGATGTGTTTTTTAATTGGCTGTACAAATAAAAGCTTCAGCTGCAAATCTGTCCGCTTAAGCTCTCCTCTCACCATTCTCACTTGCAGATTGTAATCCATTTACAGTCCGAAATGAATATACCCGTAGTTCTTTTTCCCAGACATGTGCATGTTTTTCATACACAACCAAGGTCTCAATCATACAACCACATATATGCTGGGTTTTTTTGTCTGACGCTACAAATCCAGCTGTACAGAATGAGGAAGTATGTCTCTTAACAAAAGTATAAAGTGACAGTTAGGCCTTGCACACTGATTGTTTGCTGGCGAATAAAACAGAAAAATTTAAAACGAACTTACTTCTGCATATCACTTCCCCATGTTGCGTAATACCGCTTCACGTTAGAACTGACCATGCCCACATGAGGAACTCCGGCTTAGACATGGTTTGGTAGTTGTGGCAGGATGTTCAGAGCAGTTGGGTTGTGTGAACAGACAGACCCTGTCCCAGTCATAAAATTGAGTGAATGTATGCCAATACAAGACATTTTCCTTTCTTAATTGTATTAAAAATGTAATGGGAGGAACAATATAAGGTGCATAAATTCTGTAATTCCATGTAAATAAATAGAGATATATCCGTCTTCACTTTGTTTGTGTGTTACAGATGATCAGAACTTCTCTACAAAGTACTTCCACCTGGTGAGTGATAATGTATTCTTCCTGTATTGTCACAACAAACCCCTGTATCTCCAGAAAACTTCACAGGAGAATGAAAAAACAATAATGTGAAAAGTGGTCCAATTATCATGAAGATCAGCTGGTGTTTTCAAATGATGTCAAAAATTTAAACAACAAAACCTGAGCCTTTGTTTCAAAAATGATAAGATACTGCATATATTCTACTACTGTATATATGCTGTATATTGTGTATTTTATGGAAGTGTTTATGCTGTTGTTTTTCTCAAAAAAGAGTTTCTGCAAAACCATAGAGAAACAGGGGTAACCTACTTGCTGCTAAGAAATCTTGGCTTTGTAAAACTTTTACACAGCATCGCAGGAACCTGCACATATAATACATATAAAGATACATTGTATGTATGAACCTGAATCCTGAATATTTAATGAAACAAATGTGTCTGTGTGTGTTTGTGTGCATACGTGTGCAAACCAATGCTCTCATAACATAAAAAGTCATTTTAATTATATAGCTTGACAATAGACAGCCTGCTTGAGCCACTGAAACCACCTCTAGCTCTTCGTGAAAACGCGGCAGACTTGTGAGTGTGGTTTAGCACTTCCTGTGAGCTGCATGAATAAAAACGCTTTGCCTTGTAGCTGAACACCGTGGGCAGCATTTTTAGACAACAGTGTCTTTTTTCACAAACCAGCAGAAGTGCTGGTCTTCTAGAATCAGCTTTTATGGTAATGAGTGTCATACCCATCTATGATAAATACGGAGCAAGATCAGCCCTGGTGTCATCGTTCATTTTTGCAGCTCACAGTAAGGAATCCTAAACATTCACAGGTTTGTGCCACATTAAGAACTGGGTGTGCTTTGAGGGGGTTGAGAGATTTCTCTCCACAGATTCGTTTCTTCGACAGTGATGTAACCTGAATTTTGGTGTAAGTTGAAACACACCCTAGCCTGAGTCAATTACTGATCCTAACAATTGTAAAATCATGAAAACACAACTAAGCCCCAGAAAAGGAAAATCAACCCCCCCCCCCCCCACACACACACACACACACTCATACACTGCAACACTGTGTATTCAACAGGGGTGCATATCTCCATCCTATTACAGCCACGATGTGAATAAACATTTGTTTGAACCTTTCATATTAGCCCCATTGCTACAGAAGTGAACTGCCCTTTTTATCTGAAGATGAGCTCGTTTTATTGAAACCGTTTGTATTAAATGATGGATTTTAAATGGACGAGTGACTGTTAGTTTTTATGTTATTTTCTTTCAGATTGACCCAGACATTGACAAAGATGAGAGCAATCACCCGGAGAGGAAGAAACTGAAGCTCAAAGAGATTTATCTCACAAAACTACTCTCAACAAAGGTTGGACTGAAGAGTGGATGCAGTGGTTCTCAAGTGACAAAAACAATAAACAAAATATATTATTATGTGGAATCATGTAATGCTGATGGGTTGTACGGGTATTTTGCTGTAAATATGCATAGATATTGTTTGTACAAAAAGAGTAGTTGGTGGCTAATAAATAAGAATAGAGGAGAATAAAATAGATTACAATAAAATAAAGTGCTACTTTTTAAAAAATCTTATTTTCCCTGAAAGCTCCAAAAACAGTATCTAGAGATTGTGTGATTGTAACTGTAATTATATGATTATGATGATTTTGTCCCTACTGGCAAACGTAGTTTCAGTTGAACTTTATCAGGATTTTTAATATTGTGTGCACATGTTAAATGAGTTCTTTGTGGACAAATTATTTTGCTCATCTCAGGTGGCAGTGCACTCTTTCGTGGAGAACCTCTTCAGGAATATCTGGGAAATGCCCAACAACAGAGCTCCTTCAGCAGTCAAGTACTTCTTTGATTTCCTTGATGTGCAAGCTGAGAAGAAAAAAATCACAGATCCAGATGTTCTCCACATCTGGAAAACAAACAGGTACTGAATGGGTTCAGATTGCATAATTGTACATAACATAACGTTCACTAAATGCAAGAAGAAAAAGTGAGAATGTCTCACTGAAACAAGATGTACGTCTGCGTTTTAGAAGAACTCTCACCTTTTATTCTAATCATGGCACCGAGTACCGAAGGTTCTGAACCTAAATCCATTAACCTGTGGAGAAGCACAACCTCTGCGCATGTGAAGGAAGTGCCATGCTGATGTTTTTTTTTGTAATTATTTGTAAAATTTGACAATCTCAAATGTGTTTCACATTCTTGTTAACCTGTAATTAATTTGTTTAGTGTCTTAAGCACTTCAGTCTCCAAGGCTTTACATCACAATTTCACAGCTTTTGTATAGAAGCAGTACAAGTTCTGACTGCTCCTTTGACAATAATGTGAACTTTACAAGTAATGGTCACAGAAAGAGGTTCTTTATGTGATGCCATAGAAGAACTACTTTTGGTTCTCTCAAAAGATAGACTTCATGCTTGACTCTAATCAAGGAGCCTTTTTCTGCTGTTCTCAAAGGGGAGATGTGGTTTGCGTGCTGCTTTTTGCGATGTGAACAGTTCGCCTTTTATGCACCCTGCAGAGCTGAGTTTTGCGTAGAGCTCCAGAAGCTCTATGTTCAGCTCAAAGCGGCCAAGAAACCTACATCACCAGCGTGTTTTCTGTGCTCACTAATCAGATCAACAGAAAAGCTAAGAAGTTTTTATCGTTTTGTGAGAAAAGCAGCACTGTGGCCCCCTTCCCAGAAAAGCTGCACTGTATTTTTGATTGTTCAGAAGAACGTAGCATGACTCCCCCTTAAGACACCTTAATACCTTTCAGTGGTTAATGAGATGTGTGATTGTGAAATGGTTTTTATGCATCCTTCACATACTGTAAGCATTTCTGGAAGAATTCTTCAATTCGTAAAGAACCTTTACATTGAGTGGAAAAAGCTAAACTGTTCTTTACTCTCACTCATCATTTTTACATCCACGGTCCTTTAGAAAATTAGGGTTCTTCTGTGGCACCTCAAAAGACCTTCTCGTAGTACCTCCTTTTTTAAGAGTGTGTGCTATAGCGGGGCGGCTGGACTCATTCAGCAAAATGAAGTTTCTTGATTAACATTCTTTCCCTGGAAAGTTTGATTTGACCACAGCGCTCTTTCCTTCCAGCCTGCCACTCCGTTTCTGGGTAAACATTCTGAAGAACCCAAACTTTGTGTTCAGTGACCTTGAAAAGACGCCTCACTTAGATGCCTGCTTGTCTGTCATAGCCCAAGCCTTCATGGACTCCTTCTCCCTCTCTGAGCAACAACTGGACAAGGTGACTGTAGAAATGTGTGACTAGAGTCTAAAAAAGTATCATTCTTTGATTGATCATACATTTCTCATCTCATCTATTTTTATCATCACAGTACGCACCAACCAATAAGCTGCTGTATGCAAAAGACATTCCTCAGTACAAACAGGAAGTAAAAACATACTACAAGTTGGTAAGGGATCAGGCATCTGTGAGCAGCCAAGAGTTCAAGACATTTCTGCAAAATGAATCAAAGGTCCTGCACACACCAATATATTGTGTGGCCTGTTTAGTCTTTCTGATCAAATTAAATCCAAAGTGCCGATTAACCGTTTTCCTCTTCTTCCACAGAAGCATGAAAACGAATTCAATGAATCTGCTGCTCTTCGAGAGCTGTACAAGTACATGCAACGCTATTTCCCTGAGGTATGACCATAGTTACGAGAGCTCTCATCATGATAGAACCACACACACGTTTTTTCACATCCTCTCAGATGGTTATCTCTCTTTTTCTTGGGTATCATTTTTTTCCTGTTTGCTTCTGAGAGGCACAGTTCATACAAATATACTTAATCCTATATATAATATACGTCATGCACAGTAGTGTATAGGCATTGGTGCATGTTGTGGCCTAAATTTCACAAAAGTAGGAATGATAACGACTAAGAGTCTAGAGGGAAATTTCCTTTTCACAGCTTAGCATGGTGCAGTTTTGAGGTTTTGTCATGAGGCTTTGTTGTTCCACTTTTGTTTGTCCTGAGACTTCCCTCTGCCAGAAGGACAGTGTTTCTGTTTGTTCTTTTTTTTTTAGATTCGTTCAACGTTCAAGATAAAATTCATTTTAATAATCAAAGCATGTTTTAAATCAGTTACACACCATGCACCGTTGCAATAAACCTGTCAAACCCATCAACATTTCTTTAAGACCACAACAGCTTCGCAGTTTGTGTTGGTGCTATGCTGGTGGTTGGTGGGTGGAGTGATTTTCTGTTGTTGTTGGTATGAGCTTCGTGTTCCTTCCTGTGAAAGGGATGCACGGGTACTTTCTGCGCTAGGTTTCAGGTCTGTTGGCCACCAGCCTAGTTCTCTGACTGCTGTGTGTCTCTTGTCATCTGTATTTGATTAAGAGTAAGGAGGGCTTTATATGGATATTGTGGCTCTAATCATTGCCGATTGGTGGAGGTGAGACACAAAGGTTGGTGTTTGAAGATCACTTAGTTACTACATGGAAAACACTGCAAACTGGCTGAGATGACTGATTTATTCCTAAATGATGGGGGGATGGATTGGACCACCTCCCTGACCAGGATTTACCAGTGGTTTTGTGGGTATTTATTGGGTCCAAAAAACCTAAAAACAGATCACACTTACTGTGCTATCTTAAGCAATAAGATATGGTTGGACCTGGTGTTATGGTGTGCACCTCTGAACCATACAGTAGTGTCAGCCTGATACCCAAATCTCTTCTGACATTGGTTTCCTTTTGGTACAGATCACCCAGAAACTGGAGCAGAAGAATGCCACTTCCACACTGAAAGAGGAAATGGTTCGTGTGAAGGATCTTTTTGAGGACATGAAGAGAAGTGCTTGGATCTGAGCTTCAGTCAGGCCAAAAACCTCCAGTGCCTTCATTCTTACTGGCCTACGCCCCAGCTTTTTGAGCAGCTCTCTCATCACTTAAAGAGTGATTTTGCTGCGTGATCTTCTCTCTGGCTTTTGTCAGGGATGAGTAATAAGAGACTTGGGTGGGTGTTAAATATACACTTCTCATATTAGAACACAGACTGTGGAACTCACCTCAGAGATTAAGTGAATGTGAATGTTTCTCAGGTACACTTTTTGTAGAAAGAAAGTCCTGTATGCTAACATTGAACCAACTGGCAGTTTCCAAAAGAAAATAATATTGTACGATGCAATAGAGCTGGTCCCGGATCAGTTTAATATGCTAATTACTTATATTAACATAAGCTATCATGTCATCCATTTTGCTCAATGATCCTGTATTAGAAGCTTCACACATAACATAACTGCACAATAGTACAACCTAATCAAAAAAAAAAACAGGCCAGACAAAGTAGCTTTAATGTTTTGTATCACAAGCAATAAAAGCTCTATATTACCTGCCTCTAACACACTAACGCTTTACAGGACTGCAGTAAGCTTCTTATGTGATATTTGAAAGTGGAAAGTTAGTCTCTAGCTGTTTTGCAACTAACATAATGTTTATACCCTGCCTTTGATGTTAAAGCATTTTAGCCAAACAGAAAGACACTCAAAGCAGAAGTCTGCTGCAGCTGTCAAATGCGCTACAGGAAGTTGTTTAAAGATAGAAATATGGTATTCACAACTCTGGGCCGCTGTCAGGGTCGCTGTCAGACACAATTTTGTAAATCGGTTCTACGAATACAACCACTAAATATGCCCTTTTGCAGAAGTGAAGCCTTAAACTGCATTGAATTTCTGAGAAAATATGCAAAGCGCGACTGTTGCTGTTGTTGCTAGGTGGTTGCTATGGTGTTGCCAAGTGGTTGCTATGTGTTGCTAGGTGGTTCTTGTGGCACTGCAGGTGTTTGCTAAGATGTAGCTAGCTGGTTGCTTTGGTAACTGTAGTAATTGTTGTTCCAAACTATGAGGGTTAATGTTTAATAAAAATGTAACAAACATCAGTCAAAAAGACAGGGGTACCAGTACTTTTTTACGAGAGGGATGCCAATACTTTTAACTGAAGAGTGGTGTACCCAAACGCATGGCCTTAGGTAGAATATGAAAATTGTATGCTTTCTAAGAGGAAACAGCGCACAAATCAATGAGCTTCCATCAAAAGACATATTATCTTGGTGAGTGAACCTTAACAGACCATACAGTACAGGTTTTATGCCTTATTCTGTGAAATTCTTCAGATCTGCGGTTTTATATTTTGCATTTATATTTTGCAGAATATTTGTGGGTTTTGTGTGTACTCTGCTGTCGTTTCTGTTGTCGATTTAAGTAAAAAGGAAAAAAGTAAAAGTAAAAGGAAGAAAAAGGAAAGCGGTGTTGTCTCAGCCTTTCAGCCATGCGATGGTGCTGCCCTCTGCAGGCCAAATCAGTTAATGCTGGTTACTGAGTGGTGGTGCAATGCCACTGAGGTCAGAGGCTCCCAGTCCTGAGCATGGAGTAACCCTGCCCCTATCAATTTTACTGTTTTCTGATTCTAACACACCTACAGCTGAAGAGTTTGACCAAAAGCCTTCATAAGTGCCTTCTAAGAACAGGACTAATGAAGGATCATAAAATGTAATTCTAAAAACATTAATTCAGAAAATATTCTGAGAAACTCTACACCATTTAAAATATCATTAATGTCTTTAGTCTTGTCCACTATCCATATTGCATTATTTTTATATTTTAATATAAATTACATAAAAATACAATTCGTTGACAAGAACAACATGGAAGAAAAACTAAATTAGGCCAACTTAAAAAAATAAAAGTTTAACAAACAAGAACTAGAAGTGATGGTAGAGGTTATAGCCAAGATGCAAAACCTGTAATCTAATAACTATTAAACTCAGAGACACTCAGTACAAAGACTTGCCTCATTCGTAGCAGTCCAGATAAGTGTGTGGCTGTCATAAGGATACCGAGGATTTTTTTAAGGATACCACTTATTCTTAAAAACTCAATTTTACTAATCTTAAAGAATAAAGATTTAAAAAATGAATAGTGTTTTCTTTCTTGAGACACATCTGTGTATCTGACTCCTAGTGGGTTGATGTCTCAAACTTTGGCAATAAACCAGATATCAGGGGTCAGCAGTTCTTTGCTCATGACTACAATAAAGCCGGCAATTAATGAGACACCGGGACTCCAAGACCAAAACAGATCATTCTTGCGTTACATTAATTATTTAGACAATTAAAACTCAAATATTTTCAACTGCCTACTGAGTTTCTGTACCTTGTTTTGTTAAATTGTTCCATGGGACAGGAATACACTCAGCATTTAACACATGCAGCACACTTTTGTACCCTGTATTGTAGAGTATTTCAACTGCTTTCTGGTATTCATGCAAGAATATAGAATTATTACTGTACTGTAAATATTATATACAGTATCATACAAAAGTCTTGTATTTTTAATGTAGTCTTGAACAGTTCTCCAGGCTTCCGAAAGGACATTCTAATGTTCTCATTTTCAGTCCAGTTCCTGAACCTGACCAGTTTCAGAGGAATGTTTTTGTTTGCTAAAGCACAGTGACCTACGTATGAATCTCTCAAGCATAACAAAGCAGATCTAACTTAAGTCCTGAACCAGTGAACGAACAGATGATTCCAGATGATCAGTTGGTGGTCAGTAAACTGGTGGTGCTGAATGCTGGGTGGTGTATCTTTAGGCACTTTGTAACTGCAGCAGTAAATAGTCTATTCCTATGTCTGTTCAATATACCAAAGATAAGATAGTTTGACCGGCATAGAATAACACTGTTACACCAACAATGTGTTTCAACAATGTGTTTCAAATATAAAGAAATAATGGGTGGCTCATGACTGTATGTATGTTTGTGTGTGATGTATAACATGATACATAAAATACAACCCTGTGCTCAGTTACCAAAAGAAAAATGTCTTTTCTACAGTTTTCTAATAAAAAATGATGTAAATTGCTAAATAAATATCTTAAAAACAACTAAACCTTTCCTTTTTTTCCATTGCTTGTTTTTCCTTAAACCCAGCCGACCACATCATCACCTTCTATTCATCATATTACTCCTGTTTTGCAGCAGCTCCACTGGCTCCCACCTCCCCTTGGTTTGAATGTAAAAATATTCTGTTAACCTTCAAGACCATTCACGGCCTTGCCTCTCCATATCTGTCCGACTTCCTTCATATTGCCATTCCCACTCGCACCCTCAGATCATCCTCCTCCATCCACTTGAGTGTCCCTTCTGCCCATCTTACCACTATGGGGAGCAGAGCTTTCTCTCTCTAATTCGTCTGCAATGTCTAAATGGTGTAAATTTAATATGCTTTGTAATCTTGTCTGTAATTGTTTTTCTGTTTGTAGCACTTGTTTTATTGTGGGTGTCCTTGTGTGCCAGAAATTATTAAATGTCCCCTCAATGGACGTTTAATTCTTGGAACATTGGTCCACACGCTCTTTAGAAAATATAAACACACACAGGCGTGTGACGTAGTTTTAACACCAGCCCCCGCCCACCACAACACACACACACACACACATACATACATACATACATACATACACACACTATCTTGTTTGACCTGCGTGACGCAGACACTCCCCGTACCTCTATTGGCTGTTTGATGTAGGGCAGGTTGTGAGGCCCCGCCCGCTGCTGCGAGCTCAGGCCCAGCAGTACCGCAGTCAGTATGGAGCTCGCTGGGAGGAGGGAGACTGTACCTTTCTCCCTATAGAGCTGATGTCATTCACCATAGGTGTAACCAGCCGGGGGGTCGTGGTCCTGAGTGTGCAGCACCAGGAGGAACAATGCTGCTGAACAGATAACTGCCATGAAAGGGAGTGGAGATCTGAGCCCGGTCTGTGGATAAATCATTTATACGAGACGGCCATGGCTGGACTGATCAAGAAACAGATCCTCAAGCATCTCTCCAGGTCAGTGTCCAGGCTGTCAGTGCGTTTTCTGTGAACAGGAGGGTTGTTGAACATGTCTCCTACATTACCGACCCGCTGTAGCCACAACAGTCCGGCTGGACCACTGGTGACCCGCCGGTAGGGTGTAGGGCTAGCCGCATAGCTAACTGATCATGAAACGTCCCTAAGTTTTTAGACTAAAAACATTACTAAATTATAGGAGTGTCGGGGGCTGTGTTTACTGTCTTCCTTTGGTGGGTCGTTGTCTGGCCAGCTGTCCTCTGTCCTGTGAGGGTGGGAGACCGAGCGAGGAGACCGCTAGCCTGCTAAGGGAAGGTTAGCTTGCTGTGGTGAGTCAGTTAGATGTCAGGGTATTTAGCCATGCTGTGGCCACTAGGCGGGGAACTCAAACACCTTCATCTCTGAGGTTACCTGTGTTCACCACACCCCAGACATCGTTCACCCTTTTCGGCAGACTCATAGGAGGACCGTGATATTCACAGCCATTTAGTGAGGGCTAGCTAGCCCTTCACGCTTAGCTTGGTTTTGGTAAGCAGCTGTAGGTGTGTAAGAAGCCAATTTGTCATGTGTGAACACACCACAGCACAAAATTGTTCTCTGCATTTATCTCCTGTGAAGCAGCGGGCAGCTAAGAACACAGCGCCTGGGGAGCAGTGTGTGGGGACGGTACCTGGTTATGGTATCTGGTGGCCTAGTGGTTAGGGAGTTGCCCCTGCGATCAGGAGATTTAAACCCAGTACTGCTAGGGCACCACTGAGGTACACTTGAGCAAGGTTGTGTTCTTAGCGAATGGGTTAAAATATAGAAAAGAATTTGTGTTCTGGCTCACACTGTGTGCTGTGGTGTGTTCACATATGATAAATGGTCACTTCACTACCTTGCTCAAGGGTACCTCAGTGGTGCCACTAGAAACCACGGGATTCAAACCCTTGACCTTCTGATCTCAGGGGTAACCCTCTAACCTCCAGGCCACCAGCTGCCCAAGATGCTGGCAGAGACAGAAAATGGGGCCTAAATCCATCTGGACAAAAGGCAGACCCACAATTTAATGAGGGTTTCAAGGTGCAAGGAAGCATCAGGGTTAACATGGCTTTCACAGGCTGAGGCAGAGCTGGAGAATGTGTTCTTTAAACCAGGGTCAGCATATAAGTGCATTTGCTCTATTTTTAAAGTAATGAGCTCCAAAAAAGCAATAAAGAAAAGCTGATGTCTACTCAGCAAATGTGCGCTCAGTTGAGTATACACTCAAAGCAACGAAACATTAAGAAAATATTACTTGTTTGAGTTAAACACCTGCTTAGAGTTTATCTTCTGACTAGGTTGGGTTTGACAAAGCCAGTCTAGGTCAGCAACAGGAAGGCACTGAAAAGACCATTATTAAGGATCACTGACAGAAGTATATGTCCTTTGTCCTATTATAATCCATTCATCTATATTGTGAGTGATGTGAGCTCGGTTCAATCTGTAGTTTATGACCAGAGCAATCACTGACCTTGCCTACGTGCGTACCTCATTATGGTTATGGCTTTATATGATGCCTCAAGCAAACTTCGGTACGTCATCTCCCAAGATTTTCCTCTTGGAGACAATGAGGCTGTCTGGTTAATCAGCCAGCGTTGCTGCTGTTTCCATTGTTTATGACGGATCTAAGGCCAACCCACCTGCATTATTGATTCTCCCCAGCGAGCGAGTAGAGCTGTAATTCAATACACCTTCATTCTAAACAACAGCGTTCGTCTGTGAACTTTATATGCTTAATCCAGTACCTTCTCCATTGTGAAACATTAGTGCATAGTTCAAGACGAGTTGCCTAATCAAGTAGATAAGAATTAACCCTGAAACGTTGAACCACAGTATTTTTGTCGTCCTGAACACAGCAACAGTTGTCATCAGTTAAGCCGCAGTCACTCTGGCTCAATCATTTCTTCCAGACTATGGGGCAAAGTAAGAGGTCCTGCTCTATGGTTTTATCAGAAAAGTATAGGCGACATTATTTTTAAGCTATTGAAAATAGCCATGTCTGCACTAAATTTAACATGCTCATATTAATACCTCATCAAAAAACACACCTGGCATTTTCTTCCATCCTTACATTGTTATGCTACTTGCATAACAGTGTTTTAGAGGAACATTTTCCTCCCATAATCAGGAGATTACAAGTGATCTTATTGACGTTTGATGGATTCAGCTTGATCTTATTTTCTTGTACTTTGGCAAACAAAATAAAGTACACACAATACGGTCCTTCTGTAAAACAAAACCCCACTCTGTTCTCCATGGGGGCTGGAATGCCTAGCCTTTGCTTTAGCTGTCTTAGCTAGCAGGATTGCTGTTCTCTACAGAACCTGCATCGCTGCACTGCGCACCTGCCCAGGAGGCTGGTCTGTCTGGACAGGTGTGTGTCTGTGTTTGTGTGTAGCCAAGGTTTTTTTCTCTTTATCTGAAAATTCAGAAATCAGAAACCCCACCCTGCCTTCTTACTTTCTATAAGATCACATGCAGATACGTCAGGTTAAAGGTCACCTAGGTGAACCTGACATAAAGTGAAAATAACCGCAACCTCCATTCAAGTGAACTGGCCTTTTCACCCGGCTCATTTTCTTCACTTTTGCTCTGACTGCTGCTTTACAGTGTTATACCTGAGCCCTCAGTGGTATAAGTAAACTGGCTTGCATCATGGGTTACATGCTATTGCCTGCTTTCTAGGCATACATCACCTGAAATATCTGCCAATGATTTGGCAAAATGATTTTTTCGGAATTTCTCTGCTCGTTAGAGCTCCTGGTGCATTACTTTCTGTTAGAATACATAGCTAATCTCATCAGTGTCTCTTGATATGTATTGATGCCTTGATCAGCTGTCCCATGCCAGCCACAGGTTTAAGACAGCGTGTTGCTGACAGCCTGCCAGCCGTGTCCTGCTCGTAATGGAAGTGACTGATGGAACAAACTAGTAATTTCTCTAGTACGCTTACATTTATGGAAACTTGCTGTTTAATAAGGCTGTTATCTTGTATGTGTTGAGTTTGGACTTGTGCCCAACATTGTTAAAACACAGGAGCATGGAGACACCGCTTGTTTGAGGGAGAAAAAAAAAATTAACCATGTGTTTAAAAATCTGAGTATGTATATGAGGATTTTGTAACAAATGTAGGCCTCTTTTTGGTATAACGCTACTACTCTACCAACTGCATAAGCTCTATAACTAGGCCTACAGAGAAAAACAGGATGAATATCTGTTAAGAGTGACGTGTACCACTCTGGGCAAGTGGTTTAGGCTGTAATGGACATTGGGTCATTTTCTAACTCTTATATCTGACGTGTGCCGGTGGGTGCTGACGTAACTGTTTGGGAAACCAGTGGTACCAGTCAGTTCCAAGGAAAGTGGCTTAGCCCATGATTGGTGTTTGTGTATATGATTGTCTGACAGTGTTAATTATGTACTCACTCGATTGACCTCTATTCAGCCCTTAATTTGCGTTCATAGGGTAACAGTGCAGGCTGCTCATGATGTGACCTTGCCAGTGGGGGGCCAGTGTGTTCCGAGACATGCTTGCAGCTGTGTGGGTGGTGGTGGTGATGATGGTGGTTGTGGTTATGGTCTTTGGTTTTGCCCTCAATCTTTTAAACCACCTGCTTCTGCCTTTATTGAACAAGAGCTTCCCATGATGTGTAACAGGTCACAACTCAAAGGCCCTGTGTGTCCCGGCTGGGTCTGATCTAAAGGGATAACAAAAACAGCCATTTACCTGTCATTTACCTGCCTTTAAATGTGTCTCCAATAACCATTTGTGATCAGAATTCTTATGGAATTTGTACTGGAGGAATTTGCTACACCACTCTCCTACTGCATTTGTTTTGAGACCATATTGTGTTACATTGTGCTGTGTTACATTAGCCCAGCTTGCTTAACTCCCAAACTGGCTCAAAGTTCTTATGAATTTTATGGCTCTGGAAATTACACCACTGATCTGCAATGCACTTCATCACTGTTCAGGGGCATGTCAAGGCATGTTCGAGTTTACATTACAGGTGGATTGATATATCGGGCCAATATTAGCATTTTTTAGGATATAGTCATCGGCTGATATCCAAGTTTAGTATGTCGATATTCAGGCACTTTTGCAAGCACCTTTGAAACTATTCCCGTTTTCTTTCAAAACGGTTGAACGCTACACTGGTGTAATGCTACACCGAAACAGTTGTTGCTTACAGGTAATGTAAAGGACGGGTATTAACTCTTTTTTTTTGTCAAGACTTTGAATCAACAATGTTTTGAAACAGGTACTAAAACCACCATTGATTCAACCTGCAGCTCTTAAACTGGGAAAACTAAGAACTTTCAGGGGGATGGGTGGGGTGAAGAAGAGTCAGAGACTGGATTAAGAGATTAAAACAAAAAATTGTCCTTTCTGTATTGTTCACAATTTTATTTTCCCTCAGCAATAGTTTAACTTTTTGTTTACAAACTATTAGTCAAGTTTAAATGTTATTTATTTATTATTTAGACATTTACAGTTTTATTTGTTATTTATGTTCATATTGATGTTTAGTCAGAGTTAAATAAATGTTAAGTTGAGAAATGTTGTGTTATTTTGTTATTATTAGTGAGACATTTTTATTACGCTAACAGAGGGGATATGTGTAATTATTGGCCAAAAAAATATCGACATCATATATCAGTCATCGGCTGACCCTGACTTCTAAATATCAGAAAAACCCATATCGGTCGACCTCTAGTTTACACTACAATGTAATGTGGCCAGATGCATCCTTACAAGGGTGCTACTTACAAGGGTGGTCTAAATGTCTGGATTATGTACATGGTACCCCAATCCAGTAACATACTTAGTGCTGGCCAGTTATGATCGGAACACACAAGACGCATGTCAACTCCAAACATGAAATAGCCAATGGTGCTGAGAGACAGATGTCTTGTAATGGTTTATAGGATAAAGAGACAGATGAGTCTGGCTGGATTTTTGCTAACCCAGGCAGCGGTGATGATCCAGAATTAAGTTCAAGATTCAAAACGTTTAAATTTGTTCAGTGTTGCCATAGTCAGTTTAGCTGCTTTATTAAATGGAGAGTTAAGTTTATATTCTGTTACTAACCTAGTGCTCCAAGTTCAGTTCCATCTTAAGCGAAAGAACTAGTTCAAGCATAATTTTCATCCAGAAAGTTTTCATCCAGAAATCATAGTTTAATAAAATTGTAGAAATTCAGACAGGAATCACCCAAAACATTTAGCTGGTCTTTGCTGCCTCACCTCTGCAGGGCTAAAGCAGTGACTGAGGACACACACATCAAGCTTGCTTACTCAATGATTTTGTCGACTGATTTTGCGTACTCAATGATTATTGCAGCTGTTTTGTTCGGTGTGCTTTGGTTTTGTTGTTTGGTCAAACTTTTTTGTTTTTTATTTACTGCGGTGGCAGAGATTTTGAAGTGGTTGATTGGCTAAAAGAAATATCAGTAGCATAAACAAAAATACTAGTGTTTGTTAAAGGTGGCTGGACTCACTCATGACCAATTCGAATATTTGGCAAGACAGATGGCTGAGTCCGAATACCAGCAAATACGAGACCGCAGAAAATAATGCCTTGGGTGCGGGCCCCAGCACAACAGCCATGATAATAGAACAAGTTAATGTTGATTTTATATCTGAATCACATGACCTGAAGAGCCTTCTTAAAGTACTACAGCTGACAGACATTTAGCTCTAATCAGTAGGTCAGCAGGTCTGATGTTATGTACATTAGAAATGAGTCCCATCCAACTTAAACCATGCAGAAGTAAAGGGAAGAAATTTTACGAAATGGTTACAGAAAAATACTAAGATAATTCATTTATCAATTCACAGAACATTTGTTGCAAAACTACAGATATTTAAGACAACCGTGAAAATCAGTGTTCAAGGACTTAAATAAGACCTTTAAAGTATTTTTAAGCAAATGTGATTGCAAAAACAAAAACATTGCTTTTTTAAATTGAATACAAAAATGGATGTACAGAGTAATCTTTCCAGCAAGAGCATGCCAGTATATATTAATCTGCCTTGATGAGGAGTCCATCACACACATTGCTTCTCTTCCCATTACAGATAGAGTAAAATAACAAGAGTAATTTGGATGTTTGACGGATGTTGAGGGCGGCATCACCACCAAAGGCGTTTAGCTAGAGCATCCTCGTGGAACTGTTAAACTTACTTTCTCTTTTCTTCTCACTGTATTTCTTTCCCACTTACGCTCGACTGAAGGTAGCACTTATGGACTTTCCCTTTGCCTGCATTCGGGTAACTGTTTTCACTTTGCAGTGCTAGAAAGCTTTCTTCCGTTTCATGAAAGAGGAAGCAGCAGAAAGTAGGCTGTTTCATTGTCAGTGTATTTCAAACCAGCAAGTCTAGTTCAACTAATAATAATTATTTTTGCCCGTTTTGGTCTTTCACTGTCCGCTCCCTCTGCTCTCTCTTACCGTCCTCGCCTCCTTCTTAATTGTTGTGCTAATCAGCTTTGGGTCTCATTTGTCTTGTAAAACAGGCAAGGTGATAATGTAGTTAGCTGTGCTGTCATTAAGTGTTTATTAAACCTCATAATGAAGTCCCATCCTCTGTGAGGCTGCCAGGCAGCTACAGTAAGTCTGTGTGTGTGATAGAGAGTGGAGGGTGCCAGTGTGGATTTTGACCTAAGAGCCGAGTCAGTAAAGCCCTAGATTGTCCACATCCTCCCTCTGTGGATCTGGGGCTGTTTGGCTGCCTGTTTTTCATGGAGACTAGCTGAGCTGAACTATAGGCTGGGTGTGTTGGCAGTGGGAGGTAAAAGATGATATTTTGTGTTATTGCTTGTTCATGGATTCTTAATCACAAAACAAGAATTTTGTCTTTGTATGTTATGTGGTATGTTATGATGAGTTGTTTTTTATATGACCAAGGAAGTGAACTGATTCACTTTTGATCACTCCATTCACTGAGAAGAGCTGACAAAAGAGCTAATGTTAATGCTAACGCTAATGCTAACGTTCAGTCAACAATACTGACGTAACTATAGCGGCCACCAATCAGTAAGCTCCAATATGTACACGTCATCATTTAATATCGGTTCATCACGCTTGAAACCTCGGCCAAGGTGGTACCAAGGGACCAGATTTTAGTGATGGAAAAGCAAAAAAAAAGTGAGTAGAGTTGAACCGAGCTGGTACCAGTCAGTGGAAAAATCCCATAAGGAACACACTCAGAAAGCCACTTGTAAAGCATGGAATGGCGACATTTCTAGAGCGGGTGCATCCACAAAGGCACAGAGTATGAAGCACAGACGAGGCGAGACCCTTTGAGCACACCCACTCTGCCTGTGTTTTTGAAAAGGCAAGAAAAATTTAATCATCAGAAACCACATCAACTTAGATTTTAAATCAGCATGAAAAACACTACAAAACCCACAGATACTTTTTTCTGATGATGTTGACCTGTGTTATCAGACCAGTATTATAATTATCAGATAATATTTTGTGTAGCCCTAATTTGACAGTGAGAAATTTTCAAATATTAATTATATAGTGAAGCAGAGACAAAAAAACCCAACAGTTGTTTCTGTTGTTAAGGACACACACACACACACACACACACACACACACACACACGCCCACAGATAGACTATGATTCAATGAATTGTGAATTTGCTCCTAAAAAAATCTGTTCCCTTGTCAGTTTTTCTAGTAACGAGGTGTAGTCATAGAAGAGTGCAGATGTAAGCATCTTTCTCTAGAAATAAAGTCATTCCCTTTTATTTAATATTGTGTTACATATTTCCTTTTGTTTTTGAAATAAAAAAATAAGCTTCCTTTCACTTCCTAAAAACCCAATAGAACTCAAGGGGGGAAGGGACCTTTGCTGTTGTTGCTCTGTCCCTCTGTATCTCCTTTCCTAGTGACATTAGGAGCTCTCATTTAAAGACTCACTTAAGACCTGCCTTTTCTAATTAGCTTACAGTTGTTGACCGCCTTCTGTTGTGTTCATTGTGATATTACTGGGGCATTTTATTATCTCGTCATCTCCATTCTGCCTTTTGCAAAGCGACTTTGAATAAGTGCTACAGAACATTACTGAAAGAGAGGAAACCCACACCAGCAAGATCTCGCAGATGTTTTATAGTTCAGATTTCAGGAACATGAAATAAAAGAAAATGCTTGCTGTAAGAAATTGACATTAATCACATGAAATATAATAATTGACTACAAATATGATCCTTTATGACAGCCTAACTCATTTCTAACTCATTTCCTCATAATGACTTTGCTTTAAAGCAGGGTGGGAACTGAGTGCAGAGTCCAGCAGAACAGCTAATCCTGGAAATTAACCGATGAGTTGAATCATGTGTGGTTGAACTGAAAAAGGAGCAGACTATGTAGGAATCTGGCCTTGCAAGACTGCCTCCACCCTTGCCCTAGGAACGGTATGATTCTGCATGGAAAGTGAACGTAATGATTCATAGGTGCTTTCTGCTAATGTTTGTCAGCTAGTAAGTAATAAGTAGCGACACTGTTCATTTGCTTCAAACGGACTGTACATTGCATCTGTCTCAGTTTTGTGTACTTTTAATTTGTTCTCTTTGATTGTTGGTCAAAAGTCTCAACTTATGTAATGTCACTTATGTAATGTTAACAGTTTCGCACAGTTATGTGCACATTACTGAATAAGAAGATCCAGTTACAAGCACAAGTCTAACTGCAATAAAAAAACCATTTTGGCTCCTTTATGTTTTTGTTTTTAAGATTTAAATATGGACTTTCAAAAAAATGAAAAGAAAAGAATCTGTACTTAATTCTTCACATTTTCCTTTATTTGCCCTTAAAACTTGGTGTGGTTCCTTAAGGCCTTTCTAACTTCCTGATGAGTTCAAGAAAGAGTTTTGGAGCTTTTTTAAAGGGTTGTTCCATGCCAAATATCTCATTTTGTATTGTTTTCAATGCAGACGGCTCTAGAATAGCAAAAAGCGAACGTCAGTCCTTGAGGACCAAAGTTCAGCTCTATGTGATAATGTCCCTGCATAAACACACCTGATTCAAGTCCTCAGTAAATTACTACATTTAGTAGAAACTACTGCTAAGCAGAACTCAAGCCCTCCAGAACTGGAGTTTCCCAGCCCTGCTTTTGGCCAGGATTACTGGATGCCACACATACTGAGTAAAAAAAAAAAGGCAGAGAAGTCATTAAGCTCGGCATTACACATCATTCTATATATAAAACAGCCATTGCAATGTAACTGCAATTCTGACCCTCTGTGGTTATCACAGCAACATGCTTTCAACATTACAGATTTGCTTTTTCTGCCTTGTTTGATGTAATTCTCCCATATTCCCCAGATCTTCTAATTTCTGATGCATTTAATGTTACAACAAGGCTTCCCCTCTCTCCTTCTGCAGAGTTGTTGAAAAATGCATGAGCTCATGAGCAAGAGGAGACTTGGATATGAATTGAATGCACTGCGTCAAGCCTACCTTGGCTGGCCTCTAGCCAGACTGTTAGCTACCCTGGCTGACTGACCTGCCACCTGATCGCATTAGATGTGGGCTGTTTCAGAATGAATATTTAACTGACCAAGTGGTACAAGGGCGAATGATGCACTCCAAATGAGCCTGGATCTCCCTGTTCCTCTGGACTAATCCAGATTATCATGTTTGTATTGGTGAGTGGCTTGACCTGGGTGTTTGGTTTTTTTTTTTTTTCTTTTTAAACATTTTTATCTAAGCTTTGCTGTAGACTATAACAGTCAGGGTGCCTCTAAACAGTGCTTATTCAATAATTCATACTGGAGACCTGGCTGTCCTCTTCCCTGCCTGTTGATTGAGAAGGAGAGAGGAGAAAAGACATTTTAAGGGTGAGATTTAGGCCTTTGCTGAAACCCGACAGTGTGATGCGCCTCAAACTGGGGTCGCATCAGGAAAATATTCTCTTGTTTAGATCCCCCATGTCTCACAACTGTGATAGGCAAATCCCCAGCTTTCTGTGTAGTTCATGTACACCTGCAGGTTAGACAGGTACATATTGTGTTGTCTTTTTTGTAGACAGGAGATCCTTGGCTAGGAACTGATTTAATGAAGCTAACATTGGCAGGAAGTGTGAGAGGCTTTGGAGGATAAGATGCAACTAATAGGACCATAAGAGGACAGTTAAGTGAAGTATTGTTCATGAAGTTAAACCTGGGATCAGATCAGCTACACGCTTTCTTGGTGAGCTGTCCTTGTATTTGTCCAATCTTTCTTTTTGCCATGTCCCAGCCATTGGCCCAGTCTCTACCATCCTTTCCTATTCAGTGTCATAGAACTGAAAACTCTTGTAATGTAGTGAATGTAATGAAAACTGAGCATTTTGTTTGTCTGCTCACATTTTAATTCTTTTGTTTAAAAAGTTCCTGTGTTTGTTTTTCTTCCCCCTGTAGTATCGAAAATAGTATCGGTATCGAGTTTGAAATTTCAGTGTCATGACAAGCCTACGAGAGAGAGGACTTAATTCTACCCACACAACAAGCAGAACTGCCGACTGAGCAACAGTGCTATGATAGGAAAGGAGCGATCATAGCTGTCCTCCCCACTCAGGGAGCAGCAGGGCCGATTATACAAACCTCCTGTGCCATTTGGAAAGCCATCAGTTGACTGTAGTTTGCTGGTGTCTGCCTGCGTGAAGGCATGCTGGTTGTGCCATGTTTGGGCTTTGATCTCTTCACCATAGCCCTTTATTTAGAGCGCATGTCTTATTCCTGGCAGCATAAGATTAGAGTGGAAACAAGATTAGTCACCTACTGTCTGCTGGTAGCAGATTGTGTTTGTGTTTGCTTGCTGACCATTGAATCATTGAGAAACTTTGTTGCAGTTTTTAAAGACTGAATAGGCCTCTGTTTTCACTGATGCCACATGGTACATAGTAGTCCAGTCAAAGGACACGTATCTTCTTTTGTGTTTTTATCTGACCATTTTCATGACCTAATGATTTTTTTACATCACCATTTTCAAGCTCTGTGCTGTAATTGTGGCTGTAAGACATATGTATGGTAAAGATTGTCCAAAGCACTCCTGTTAAGGCTTTTTGTAGTATCAAAGTGTAATATTTGCTAATTATTTGCAAATGAGTTCAAAATGATGTAGTTGCCTTATATATAGTCTCCCCACTGCCTGAGCCTGACGGTAAGGGTCTTGCCCAATTTTTCTTGTGCAATATTGGGCTCAGGCATGTTTTCAAAAGAGTATTTATTATGTAGTAAATGTTGTGTACTCTGATGCATTTTGTCTCTAATGCAAAACCTCTTACTCTATTTATTCCAGTAAACCAATGACTGAAAATCTGCCCTCAAATAAAGGTCTCTGGAGTTTGCCTTCACATTGACTTATTTGCATTGTGTAAAAGGAAACAGCAGCGGTAAAACAGGGCTCTTATCTCATCCGCTGTAGGGCTGGCTCTGAGCAGAGAGATCAGGACCAGTGGCCTATGTGGAATTTACACTTTAAACATTCAGTCGTCCTTCGACAGTGCTCACGGTCAAGCCGTTCTGAATGCTGTGTATTGACCGGCTGTTGGCACAAGAGCAGTGCATTTGTTTAATGGAGATTCATTCAGTGAGTTTTAAAGATGACCCCAAAGAAAGGAGTTGTAACTTTACTGCTAGATACCAAAGATTGAGAGGCGTGGCCTACAAGCCATATTCACATTCTCATTAAACTAGGGTTGTCAAAAAAAAAGATCTCATATACCAATTAATACTAAAATTTAGCATCAAGTTCGATATTAATTAGCACTGGAGTTGATATTTAAATGCCAGTTTTGCGTCTGCCGGTTCACAGAAATTGCTGGCAATGTGTAGAGGGGGGGGGGGGGGGGGGGGGGGGGGGGGGGGGGGGGGGGGGGGG
>JBBPDB010000153.1:9641643-9652850 GCA_037974465.1 Brachypetersius altus | reverse complement strand
ATAAAATGTATTTTACAGTTATTTTTTGTGCACATTTATACATGTAATTTCCTGGGGATGGAAATGGCACCCATTCGGTGGAATGGCCCACATATAGATATAGATTATATACACATGAAATTTGCATACACATGAAAATGTCTATATTTATATTATTTTTATTTGTTGTAAAGTGTACTTTTTATTGTGTCTTGTTGTGTTTCACAGTAAACCCCTGCTTTTCACAGGGGTTACATTCCAAGAGCACCTGCATATAGTGAACAACCGCATTATGTTTTGTGTTTTGGTTATAAAAAAAGCCTATATTTATAGTGCAAGCCCTAACTATGCCCCCAAGTATGCTCCCAGAAGACTGTAATTTCTTTTTAAACTCAGTTTAATGCATTACCCTTAATGAAAATGTAAAGGTAAACCCCTGTTCACCTCTTAAATTCCCCGTCGAGATATGCAACTCGGAAGTGTTGGGACACTGCGGCGAGGTGAACAGTTTTCAGGGAATATCCCCTGATCCACTCGGGCTAAAAATACAAATGAGGGCTTGTTGGAAAGATCTCCCAGAGATCAATCGAACTGTGGATCTGTGTGAGAAATTAAGTTTGGAGCGCGGGGGCTGAACCTTGGAGTGGAATTCCAAAAAAGTGCTTCCAGGTCGGCTACAACCTGCCCTTGTGTGAAAACATCCAGAAAAAATATTGCCGCAAAAAAGGTGGAGGATGTTTACAGTTTCCGCGTTATTGTTGGGATTTCCGCGTAAAACTATAAATTCGGTTCTCAAAAACAATCAGCGTGTGACTGAATCCGGGACTCCTGATCCGTGTAAAACTGGGGAATTAATGTATAGCTTTTATTCTATCGTTTTGCTGCTCTTACCTCTGTACTGTCCACTTTCTGCCGTCGCAATGCAAATTTAATAAAGGTTTATCTTATTGCATAATCAGACGACGTTGTCATTGGGAGAAACACCTTACTCTCTTAGATCTGATAACATTTCTGCAATATACATTATTTTTCAATTACTTTTTAATAATAAAGCTGCTGGATTTAGTGCCACCCTGTCTTAATTCCTGGGTAAGTTTTCAGTTGATGTGTAAGGTCATTGGGCTCTCGCCATTTCGTTTCCCTGTATACTTGCATACGGTGAAATGACAATAAAGTTCACTTTGACTTGACTTTGACTTTGTAGTTCTATTTACTTAGAACTATATTAAAGCCGACAAGTCTATTGTAGGGGTCACCAACATATTGCCTGCGGGTACCAGGGTGCCCCCAAGGACTACATGAGTCACCAGTGAGCAGCATCTAACATTTAATTTTACCCTGTTTCTATTCTTCTATAGTCACATTTGCATTTATATAGATTTAAAAATGACAAAATCTAAAAAAAACATTTTTATACACAAAGTTTAGATAAGTTTAGTGTATCAAACTAGTAGCCCTTCGTATGACGCAGTACCTGTGAAGTAGCTCCCAGTTTCAAACAGGTTGGTGACCCCTGGTCTATAGACTTTTGACAGTCCATGTCGAATTTCCGCCATTTAATATCATCTGCATTCCTTTTATTTCTTATACTTGAAAACTGAATCATATGTGTTTCAAACTAAATGTTAGACATCAAGTTTCATACCTTTTCTGTCTAGTTTGATGTTAAAATGTATCTCAAAAAGTCAACCAGTATCAACCTGGATCACATATTTTATTCATGCAAAGCTTAGGTGAACTAAGACCTTGAACTGCATGATCATATCTTAGAGTATTATCAGGGTCCTGGGAGTCACTGACATCTCTTGGTCTGTGAATACTTTTTCACAAAGGTGAAAAAGGCCCTGGCTAAGCTGACTTCATTGTACAAGGACCCATCCTCAACTGCTCACTGTCTGGTATGGAAAGTTCTCCACTGCAGGAAAGTATTGCAACAGGTCATCATCTGTATTGAGGAAGGTCAGCGGCATCAGGAAGGACATTCATATCGACTGTTTGCACCCATTCCATCAGGAAGAATGCTACGCAGTATCCAGGTCAAGACCTCCGGGCTGATGAACAGCTTCTTCCTGCAGGCAGTTAGCCTCTCAAACAGATCCGCCTGAAGGACTTTAAAAACTCAGACCGAACTACTACGACAGCTATACTCCTCACTTCCATCTATTGCACTAATCTTGCAGCACCCAACCACTGTGAAACACTCTTCACTCACATTCATAGACACACATATTCATAGACAATATTGGCAGTTCTTATGTTTGTGGTGCTAAGTAGAGCCCTGCATTGGGAGTGGGGTCACGCAAATCTTGCGGAATGGGGCGGGTTTAAGGTTGCCGTGGGCAGAAGCCAGCGGGAGCAACAGAGACAGCGGGCCAGAAAAAATTGTTTGCAAAATGCATGCAGTTGAAGTTGCCGATAAAATTAAGATGGAAGAATATTAAACAAAACTAAAGATTGGGAAATTGGTAAAGAGCTGGACTCTGTGTTGTGCAAAGTGCGGAAACGCGCTAGTCTACAACGGGCACAAATACAGCACTTCAGGATTGTGGCGACAAAACAATTCACCCCCCACATGTCCAGCAGGAGACTTCTAAAAATGTGGCAAACTGTGCTGTAAAGTTATTATCATTTTGTTGCAGGGGATGGCTTTACTGACGTACTTCAGCTTGGTGTTAAACACGGCAAGTTTAACGTTAAAGACATTCTGCCTCATCCAACAACTGTATCAAGGCATGTTGACAGAAAAGCTCAGGAGGTGCGGACGTCTGTGTGAGCGGAGATAAACGTATAATTGAAAAATATGAATATGCTATTTCAGCAGATATGTGGCGGCAAGATTTCCACAAAACATTCATATCCAGCACCATCCACTACACGAATGAGGACTTCAAGCTGGTCACAAGGTGCTTTTTGCGGCTCTCTTCGTGTTTCACACGCAATGTGTGCGCCACTAACGTACATATAACAGAACATGGATCATTTTTTACTTTAAAAATAAATGTTCATGTATGACCAGTAGAGCGGGAGGGAGTGACAGGGAGAGCGACCGGGAATGGGCGGGAAGTCTGCAGGAGCGAGCGGTAATGGTCAGAAATTGAGCGGGAGCGGGATTTTTAAAAAAGTCCTGCACAGGGTCTAGTGCTATGGACCATTAGAAATTATCCGAGGCAGAACTGCCACTATTCCTGCTAGCTGCGGGCTCCTTCCCCAGTTGTGGGCAGCTGAAGATTGAGGAGGAGGAGCATCACTTACCCAGAGAAAGTGAGCAAGCAAGGGACTAAAAGAACTCCTAAAACATGTTAAGTTGGTGTTTCAATTCAGTTGTCTTACTGAATTGTACATATACCTATGAAGAAAGCAGGATAATCATTAGTATCAGTGGAAGAATTTCTGAGGTTAGAATAACCAAATGCTCCCCTAGACCAGACATCACTGCTGTGGACTAACAACTTTGCACAGACTATTCAACATATCTACTGTCCTGCACCTAATGTTATATAATATAATTGTTTTATGTTACACAATGGAACTTTTCTTTATTGTTTGTACAATTTGTTATTTGCACTTGTTATTTGCAGTTATTGTCTGTTTGCACCATTTTCTGCTTATGTTCTGTTTTAAATGTGGCACTGTATCTTGGAGCAGCTATATTTCATTCATCACTTAACACACCTGAGGGGGAAGGAATGACAAGAAAGCTGACTTTGACTTTGACTCTTTGACTGACTCTTTTTGCTGAGGTAACAAAAGATTGTCTTTTTTTCTTTTAAAATTGAAACATAAATGCTAAAGGAAAAGCTCTGAACCTGTGAATTGCTCTGAACCATTTCTGGCAGGTTTCTTGTTGTCAAATAACTATGTATCTAATGGATGGTTGCATGCTGTCCTACATGCACTCGTAAAAAATAAAAAAGTGCCACAAAAGAGCCTGCAATGCAATGGACGGAGGACATGTAAAAACACAGGTCAACAGAGATAAGTTTATGTGGGTTTTGTAGTGTGGGTTAATTTTTTTTCGTGCACGTACAGTTTTTGTGATGAAGCTGGTAATATATTGCATGATAGTTGATATAATGATCATATAATAATCATATGCTGAGTGTTTTTGAAGAAACAGTGGTGTCTGACCGACACTGATCATTATATCTATGCCACAGTGTGACCTGTTTGACTTCACACTGAAAATATTGAAACAGTTCTTGATTGGTGCTGCGGTTTAATAAAAACCGCATGGAAGTCTATTGTAAATATAATATTACTCATAATTCAAAAAGTTGATGTGACTGAAAAAAACTGAAAGCAGATCTGAAATCAGCATGAAAAACTGATTTAGAAAAGTGTGTTGTGGTTTCTGATGATTTCATCAGAAACCACAAGCATTGTTCAACAGTTTTCAGTGGGGGCTTACCTAAAGAACATGACAAAATTAATTAATAATACCTGTCAATTTATTTTTGCAAAAACGCCCACACAATGATGACATGGAATTGGACAGTCAGTCCATGGTTTGGGAGAAATGCTCCTGTAATAAAACAAATCTTCAATAATGAACCTTTTCGCATGTTTAGCTACATTTGTGTTCTAGGCATAACAATATCACAAGTGGGAAATTTACTTTAATTTGCAAATAAAATAAATCCCTAAATAAATAAAATCACAGATAGCAGCTTCCAGTCATACCTCACATATTGGTAAACCCCTACTGGTATAACCCACAATACCTAAAGAAAGTGATTTTTGTCTTTTTTAAAGCCAGAATATGTTTTTCATTTTACATCATATGTTTTTAAGCGCCTGAGTATGCAGTTTCCAGGCGTTCGTTATACTGCCCACAGTTCCCTAATGACCAAATGTTAAATTCAGAATAAATTCTGGCGGAAGAGTGAAGAGGATCCTAATTTGAGAGTGTTTGTCTGCAGCCATGACTTCTTGTTCCTAATTTAATGTGATCATTGTTTATGTGACTTGACCCCATGTTGGTTAGTTAGTCAGGTTCAGTCCGTTCATTCAAATGATCTCGTATGGCTGATTATTTGTATTTCCGTACAAAAGAAAATCTTCAATTTATTATAGTAATCCAAATCGTGCTCGAATCATGAACCACAATTTCCTTTAAATGACCCTCAGTGGCGACGAGCTGTATTCTATTTTACCTCCTCTTTCCTAATTCGCTTCCATTCCTGCTGACTGTAATATTTGCTCAATCAAGAACAGATTAATGTATGGTGTTTTCTTTTTGGACTACTGGCATCAGTTTTTATCTGCTTTCAGAAACCAATGGAATTGGTGTCTATGATTTCACAAATGTGAAAAGTCCCTAAAAGGTATTAATGTTAAAGAGCTTTCTGTGGTGGCTTTGAGTCTTCATGGTGGGTTCTCATGGTAGGATTGAACCCAATAGTTGATTCCAGGTTTCGAATGGCTGCCAGAGAGCACTATCTGCTGTCCTGGGGTCAGAATGAAGGCAGGGCTTGCAGCTTCTGAGCCTAACCTGAGTAAGCCTGTGTAAATGTGCAAGCGTGTAAAACGATTAAACTCAGCAATGTAGTCTGATATCAGGATGTCAGCATCCTTAGGAAAAGCCTGTTAGCTCTGAACTGAAGAGAGACAGCTAGCATCAAACCCATCCTCCATTTTTTTTTTTTTTGCTTTTGTGACATCCGTGGCGGTTAGCAAGGCAATCAGAGTTCTTCCAGCACTGCTGGAGTTCAGTGTACACTCTCTCTCTATATATATATATATATATATACATATATATATATACACTGCAGGGAACTTCTGATCAGTATGCTGAGAAGCTGAATTAAACATAATTAATGCCACATAATTATTCATAACTTGCTCAACACGGAAAGGCCAGATAAAGTGGGTGTATTTTTTTTTTTCATACCAGGCTTTGAGGGCGACTCCTGCTGTGAGGAAGAGCAAAGTAATGGATTCAGTGACCAGACTAAGACTGCTATTTCTCCATCTTTTTTATGGACAACCTATAATTGAAAGTGTAGAAATGACTTTTAATTAAACCAACAGATTACTTTGGCCTACAACTGCTAAAATATAAGTCAAAAAATAATGTGTTACTGGCACAGGTCAGTTTATATATACATATATATTTAATGAATTTACTGTCTAGCTCTGCGGAAGTACTTTATGTGTCAAAACGACCTCCTGAACTCGTTAAGTGCTAACCGCTGAGTAGACGTTATTTTTTCAATGATCTCTCACAATAAACATGTGTTAATTGCCCAGAAGCCCACTCTACCACGTCAAAGCAGAGGCGTTTGTACAGGAATCTTAACCTGAAACATGTTCCTCATTTCAGATAATTGGGTACTAGCTGCGGTCACGTGTACAGAGCTTTGGTTTGCCAAGGTTTGAATCCACGTGTTCATTTAACTCATACTGTTATGACATTGTCACCCGCGGCCATAAATGTACCACTCCTGCCTCACCGTGCCACGAACATTCCTCAAAAAACAACATCTGATGCTTCAAAGGCAGAAAATTCAGAGAAGCTTTGCTGTGTTCTCCTCGAGCATCACCATCTGATCATTAAACCAACCCACACAGAGTTTTAAAGCAACTTTTAGCATTAAAAATACACCAGCAGGGATAATAAAGTACTTAGGACCTCTTTAGACCTTTTTTTTCACATTTTGAAAAAAAAATGTTTTTGAAGAAGGAAGAGCTGGAGGGCTTCTCAAGGTCTTGTCTCCTTTGCTAAGGGTTGTTTACAGAAATCCTGTGTTAAAAGAAGTGCGTAGGGGAAAAAAAGAAAAATGCGTATGCGGAGTCACTTCAAACATACCTCTGAAAGCAGTAATTATCATTAATAATCAAAGGTCGGTTAAAACGCAGCAGCTCATCTAACGTTCCTCCAAGCCCCAGTGCTTTATATTCACATTTAAGAGTGGCAACATAAGCCTTTTATGTTGAAAACTTGTATATCTGCATCACCGTCACTCTTATCTTTCTTAACTTCTTCTGACCTCGAGAGAATTTTCCTTTTATAATCGAGGGCCACATCTCAAATTTCTCATTGAATCAGTGGCTTTCTAAAGTAGGTGTTTGTGCAGTACTTTATCAGTGGCACGATCTGCGAAGCCTATGCATTGCCAGAGGCAGAGAGGTGTCTTCTACCAATAGTGAGCCTTTGAGTGACAGTATGAATGTGAGTATGTGCAGTACATGAGCCTACAGTTCCTTCTGCGATGAGTTTGAACCCCCTGGGAAGGCAGTTTACTGTTTACTCAAGCAACTATGATGTGACCTTTGAGTTTTTCTCAGCCACCGTTCAGTCCATCTGCTGCACCTGAGGAAAGGAGCATAACACACACACACACACACACACACACACACACACACAAATATACACTTGCGCTCACACAGAACATAGTCCCAATTACAGAATACTGTAAGTAATGTTTTATGCAAACGTTCTTTGCGTCCGTCAAGCTGTCATTTGGTTTAAATGTTTTTGGTAATTGGATCCATGTTGTAAATTTAGTTGGAATATAACAGGCTAAGTTTTCACATGCAAAACTAAGTTCTGCTCTCATGGGGAGGCTTGCCGTTGCAATAAATTACATCATATAAAATATGATGTAGTTCAAAAAAACTGACCATATATTTAACTATGCAGTATAGCTTAACAAAAGGTCTTGTGGCAGGAGAATGCACTGTGCAGTGTTATAACAGCTGCAATTATTTTCGTAAGACGTGCTATGCAAGGCTTGATTACTTGCCTGGGGACGATGAATGGTTTACTGTGGCTGTGCAGTGTAGTATCGCAGGGTTTCAGCAGCTTTCACAGGTTTCGGACTAGTCTGGTAAACTACAGTCTTGAGGCCATACATTCCACCTATTTTGTGGGCTCCTCTGTTAATTCTTTTCTCCAAATCAGTTTTCCTTTTTTGTAAAAGGGTTTTTAAAGTGAAATGCATTTCAAATGAGAAGTAATGGGCCTCTCTGGGATGTCCATTTCGTTCACTCATCAGTGACTGCTGAAGAAAATACGACAGAATCCTTCCAGGCATAATAACATAAGGCATTAAATAATAGTCTAATGGGCTGGTGATATATTCAGCAAACACTGAGCAGTAACTTAGTTTTTAACATTCTTTTGAATATTGTAGTGGTACACCTACGACATCAGGCATATTATCAGTAGGCCTACATCAAATGACAGCATATAAACAGTTATATAAACAGTCTATATTGTGGCTAGTGGGACAAAAATGATATCAGGTCAATAAAAATGCTTAAATATATACAGTGGAAGAAATATAAGAAATATATAAGAAATATCATTTAACTGTGAATGTCTTTGAATTGAAAACTCATATTTACACAATTTTTTATTTGTGCAATTATCTACAGTCAGGCAAGTCCTGTTTGGAATTTTCTTTAGTTTACAACCAGAGCTACAAGTCCAATGTAGATAGCAAACACTAAACTGTGACGTGCAGAAACAGACATTTTTTCGGTTATTGCTTTTGTAATTTGTGGGAGAGTGTCTGTGTAAAATGTGCATGTCACTGTTTTATACACTATTGACAACAACATTCCAAACAAAAAAATGGAGAGGATTTTAAAATAATATATCTTAATAATTTATCATACCATGGAAATGTTGAACTACACAATACTCTTACATTATTTTACAAATGCAACAATTAAAATAGTAATGTTAAGAGCCTGTATGTGTCACGGCCGAGGGCGGGAGCCCTCGACCATGAAACTCCTTTTGGGAGACGGACAGGACACGACACGGCAGGTTCCATGGCACGGTTGAGGGTTTAACGAAAACAGAAAACGAGGCATACATACAGGGAAAATGAGGTGATGGAAACACAAGGGAGAACTCAAAACACACAGGCTAAATACTGGGCTAATCACAAGACACAACTCAGGGCAGGTGAAAACAAAGGACACGTGACACAACAACAACCTAGAACACATACCAACATAAAAGTCCCTAAAACCCACCAAAGGCCCAGCGAGAAAACAAAACAGAACAAGCCTAACAAAATGAAACTGAAGAATAGCGGCCCCTAATGGCCGTCAACCGTGACATAAAGGTTGGGGACCGCTGGTGTTAATGATGTATTTTTATTCTGACTTTTTCGGGGACTGTTGGTTTCTAATGATAACACTTTTAGCCTCAAAACTGTGTATCTCGATTAAAAAACTAACTTTTGGACACTAAAATGATTGACTAAACCTGGAGTAAGTGGATCTATTCCTTTAAGGTGCCCCCCCCGCCCCATTTTAAGCAAATACACACACAGGTACACACATACATATATGCATGCTCACAAATGCATACATGCACACTAAGTACACACATGTACACACACACACATAGACAAACACACAAATATGTGCACATATATATGCACGCGCACGCACAAGTGCACATGCACACACACACTGCTGTCAGGAGGCGGACAGGCATGTCGGGGAGGTCGGGTCGTTAGTGTGAAGGATGTTGAGACTGCGTGAGATCGAGTGTGGAGAGTAGCGGCACTTTCGCTCTACAGAGAATCATCAACGTTTCATAAAGCCGCCACCTTTGCACGACGCACTGGATAAAAAACGAACAAAGATGTCACTGGGGCGGTACTCCTCACGTCATTGGGGCGGATAGTGAACGCCTTCATTAGGTTATGAGAAGGTGGGAGAAAAACACACGTTCATGTACAAGTTACAGCATTCTGACTTTAGTTACAGTAAAGCCCCAGTGAACTGGTGTGTGTGTGTGTGTGTGTGTGTGTATGTCTCTACTAGAATGTCTCTGGTGTGGTGGCCACCTGAGACACAACTGACTTCTCTTGCTGACCCACCGTACTGCTCTACATTATTTTCTTACTCTTTTCCCCTGTTTGTGTGTGTGTGTGTGTGTGTGTGTGTGTCCTGCAGGCTGTGCCTTTGTTAAGTTCTCCACACACACCGAGGCTCAGTCAGCAATCAGCGGCCTACATGGGAGCCAGACCATGCCTGTGAGTATATCGTTACTACACACACACACACACACACACACAAACAAATACACACAAACATACACACACACACATAAACATACACACACACATTACCATGCACACACAAACACACACATAAACAAGCACACACAAACACACACACACACACACACACACACATAAACATACACACACACAAACACACACACACACACACACACACACACACACACACACATAAACATGCAGGCTATCTCATGTGTGGTTGGTGTGGCATCAACGCCAATCTAAGTGCAAATGAGTCCAGTGAAGTGCTTCACTGTTGTAGAGCTTCATCTCCCATCCCTCCTCTCTCTCTCCCTCCTCTCTCTCCCTCTCTCTCTCTCTCTCTCTCTCTCCCTCCTCTCTCTCCCTCCTCTCTCTCTCTCTCTCTCTCTCTCCTCGGCTCTAGAGAAATGCTCCTCTTTATCTTTCCTCTCTTTGTAAGGGAGAGGAATTATTAATCCAGCTGAGAGAGAGACAGAGAGAGCTGCAGAGAGAGAACAGAGAACCAGAGGGAGGCTGAGAAAGAGAAGGAGAAAGACAAGCAGAGAAAGAGAGATGGATAGAGAGAGTCAGAGAAAGAGAGGGTGGGGGGCAGAGAGAAGACTAAAATGTATCTAATACTTCCGTTGACTTGAAAGGGTTCTGCTATTTGATCTGTCCATTCTCCACTCAGCTGCTGTTGTGGAGGTTTGCAAAAGGGGCCGCCGAAACTCTGGTTAGGAAAGATCGCGTTTGACGTGCGATCAAGCTAATATTAGCGTGGTGGCTGATTTCCTATCTCAAGTCAAGTAGATGTTTCTTGTTATTTCGACCATGTACACAAGGAAGCCAGTGGAAAAACAATGTTCCTCCAAAGAACAGAGGCAGAAACAACACAAGTCTACAGAAGTGCAGGACAGGACTAGAGAGAGAGAGAGGCAACTATACCACCATACAAGACAAGACGACATACAGTGCAGCCTACAGGTGCAGTAACAGCTCTAGAGTGAGTGGACATTTCAATTAGCTACTCTGTAACCCAAAATTATTAGATGTAGTTAAGCCAAAAATCCTACACAGCGGGAAACTAGAAGAAATGTGGGCGGAGCATGAAAAGGCCAGTTAGTTACTGCTCTTTTATTGCATAGGCACACATATGTACACACACACACACACACACACACACACACACACACACACACACACCCCACTCGAGGGTTC
>JBBPDB010000153.1:9611717-9621972 GCA_037974465.1 Brachypetersius altus | reverse complement strand
ATTCTACTTGTGCAGACCACTTAGTCATGGCCTAGCTTCTCTAAAAAGTGCTTGCAGGGGAAGTGGCTGCTGAAGTGTTTGAGGTGTTCCATATAATGGAAACACTCATGTGCTTTTTTGCACTAATTTCTGATCATCTCCAGGACGGATGGGTTCTCACTGTTAACCCGCGCTGGAGTCCTTGTATGAACAACTGGCACTTCTGTGTCTTCTGATTATGGAGATCTGTAGCAGTAATTTATTCTCTTTAGAGATGAAAATTAACTGTCAACATTGGGCATATTTAGCACTGAGGGGATTATGTTTAAAAGCAGTCTCTTCCTCAGTCCCCTTAACACAAAGAAAGAGAGAGACTTTAAAGCTCTTTGTTTCACTATTATTTAGGAAATGAGCATGTTAAAAATAGGAAATAAATAATAAAAGGATCTGTCACTGTAATGCTGATGGATACAACCCCTCTCCATAGCTATCATCTTCGCAAAGCAACGGCTGTCCTTAATATATCCGGGGTTTTTCAAGGGCAGTCCAGAATCTTTGGGCTACTTGACTGATTCGTTGGATCAGAAGTGTTAAAGACACTTAATTCACCAGTGAATCTGCATACCAGACACCTTTGTAGTTCTGTAATGTAGAATCAGGGTGATCAAACCATAATTATTTTACTTCAAATACATGCCATAACAAGGGTTTCCAACCTGTAAAGATAATTTACTTGGACAAATGCATGACACCTGGGCCCATGTATGCTGAATATTTCATTCCGAAACTATGGCATGGCACTAGCAAGGTCAGCACTGATGGTGGGAGATTAGACATTCCAATTTGCTGTTTGATGCAGCTCAGGTCAGGGTTCTGTGCTGGTCAGACCATTTTTTCCACATTAAGCCTCTTCTTAATGGGCCACACTTTGTGCACAACACCGTTGTCAAGCAGAAAAGGGTCTAAACTCTTGACACAGTATTAGAAGCATGGCTTCATAACTCAGAAACAGTTTAACTTACAGATAATATTTAAAACTGTGCTTCCCTGCTGAGACTATATTTATCAACCTTAGACCTGAGATTGTGCCATGGTCCGCATCACTCCAGCTTATCAATATAATTGAACTCACTGTATGAGGATGGAGTGGAAGAGGCCTAAGAGCACAAGATGCTGAGGTACATCAAACTCGCAGCTGATACGGCCAGAAATCTAAGGTTGGGCCTGTCGGAGTAGGCTGCAGAGGGTTTATAGCAACCACTACTCAAGGAAGTTGGGAGTGTGAGGACAAGCCCATTGGCAGGCGGTAAAGAACCTCTTTAAAGCTGCTAAAAAGGGCAGTCAAAGGCTCTGGTTCAAGAGAAAGAACTCTAGCTGGGTCCAAGCTGGGTAGATGGCAACTGCGGGTTGAGCGCAGGATGCCAGGACTGCTGAACCCTCAGGAGACGTTGTAGCCTATCAGCGAAACATTGATGAAGAGGGCAGCGTCCAATTAGGGGTATAATCATCTCATCCTATGAGACGTTTACAGTATACTCCTAATATACCCCTTTTATACCATTCTCCTCAAAATATAGGCTCATAAGAGTCACAATAACTTTGATCTCAAAACAGTATGTGACACATTCATGGAAATGCTTTGAAATGATTATTGTGATTGACCATAATACAAAATCGAAACAAGCAAACAACAACAATAACCCCTGAAAAAACTAGGCTATGGCTCAAAGGGTTAAAATAAAAGTGACCCCAGACCATTATTCTTCCTCCACCAAACTGTACAGCTGTCATTGTGCAATTAGGTGGGTTCTCCTAGCATCTGCCAAATCTGTCCGTTGGACTGCCAGATTGTGAAGTGCGATTCATCATTCAACAGAATGTGTTGCCACTGCCAAAGATAGTGTGCTTTACACCCTTCTAGCTGATGCTTGGCCTTGCAACTGATCAAGCCACAGTGACCCAGTCTATATAACTAATGACACACAGTTCTTCTTCTGCTGTTCGATTTTGTGTGGCATTCTGCTTTGCTGCTCCTAAATGTATCCACCCTACAATAACAAGAGCCATGACATTTTATGAACATGAATGTGGATACTCCAATGTGTACATGTATATATATCCGCTGTGTTCATCATATTTTTATATTAAACTGTTATGTTCTATAGCTTTTACTAGTTATAGCTACTGCTTCTACTTCCTTCGTTTTTACTGTCCATGTTGCTGCTGTAATTTCCCACCTGTGTAACTAATACAGGGTTATCTTATTTCATCTTGGAACGGAGACTGCATAGTTGTATGCTCGATTATATGCACACCCAGCTTAAATCGATGGGTGTGCATATAATTTAACCACTCATTAGAAGGGTTGTCCACATACTATGAACGTCAAAGTCAGTGGAAAACCTTTGTGCAAAATAAAGCAAAACCTCTGATGTAGAATATTGTTGCAAAAGATAAAACAACAATGCATTCGCTCAGAGGAAAGATCAAATTCTAGAGTTGAGTCAGCCTTTCTATTGCGTTACAGGCACAAAATGTATTTTTCAACATGGGCTTTTATTCTAAAATTAGGCTGACTAATTTGCTCTCAGCAGCATTCACATTCTGTCAGAGATGGAGGATGTGGAAAAGAACACGAGTATGTAAGGCTTTACAAGAGGAGCACACGAAACAAACGTAAAAGGCAATAGAAAGGAAACACTAAACAACGAAATAGTGTGGCATTATAGAAGGCCCAGAAATAAGACTTCACAAGGACTGACTAAGACCAAAGGATGAGTCATGTAATGAGTGTAATGAGCCACAGGTGTTTCAAACCATGGGCATATGCCTGAATCACTGCTGCATTATTACTGATACAAGGGGCTGAATGGTAGGTAATTTACAAGAGGATGCACTGTGTCTCAGTAGTATAGTCACTTTCAAGTTAACCAGACTGAAGCTTTTATTCTGGACATATTGTGAAGAGAACCAATTCACCGGAAAACGCAGATGTATTCTGAACAATTGAGGGTGAAAGAGGAAGCGGGTGGCCAGAAACAAGATGGATAGACAGAATCTGAAGATTTCAGCATATAAACTGTTTAAGTCTGAAGTGGAGTGTATTAAAACATTGAACTAACTATTCAATATTCATTCTGGTCAGTTTATGGACAGTATCCTCCCAAAAAGCAGTGTGAGGCAGAAAGGGAGGGTTTTTATATGAATGGATGATGCTGAAAATGTCAAAGACCCAAAAATAAATTCTGAAATCAATGACAAACTACAAAATTTGGTGCACCAAGCAACAGTTTACTCTCACAACAGTTCCAAAAAGGGTCCTTTATGCAATTTTATAGAAGAGCCACCTTTGATTCTTTGATTTTATGGTTATTTTGAGAAAAAAAATCATAATTGAAAAGCAAGCCCAGACTGCCCCAGACTACAGGGGAAACCCAGTGGTGGTGCTGAAGATAGGATTCAAACCCATGACCTCTTGGTCCAGAGGCAAGTATCCTACCCACTAGGTCAGATTAATACCCCCAACCTCTCTGCCCATAGTCTATTACATGGTTTAAAACTCACACATTAATAAACTGCATAAAACTGGAATTGTGCAGTAGAACTGTACCAAATGGTGAGTTATTCAACAGCACAAAATGGTGGAATGAAGTGGGCTATGTTGGCTATTCCCCTTTGTCAGGAACATCTAATTAATTCACTGACCAAGAAGATTTTCAAACTCTAACATATTCATCAGCATGTTTCACATTTGCTTACAAAAATAGCCCTGTCATGCTTCCTAGCCCTGCCCTTGAAGCTGATTTTACCTAAAAGAGCTGGCAGTCTTTAATCATGAGGAACACCTCTGTGCTCATGGTTTCTGCTCAGCCTATTCGTAGATATGTGTTAACTTCACATATGTGCATATTAAGAAAGTATTCCGATTAGAGCATTTAGGAGCTTATTCAAAGTGAATATGATGTAACATTTTTTTTGTAATCATCAAAAACTACAACAGACTTTTCTAAACCTGATTTCATCTCAGTTTTCTTTCAGTCACATCAACTTTATTTTATTATGTTTATTATGAGTACAAAAAATGTTTTAATATTTTCAGTGTGGAGTCAGACAGGCAACACTGGCATCAATATAATGATCAGTGTCAGTCAGCTACCACTGTTTCTTCAAAAACACTCAGCACATGATTATTATATGATAATTATACCAACTAAATAACTAGCTTCATCACAAACACTGTACATGCAGGAAAAACTAAACACAGATTTGAAATCAACATGAAAAACACTATAGAACGCCAAAAAATACATATTGCATATTTTTGCATTTTTTTGCTTTCAGATTTGATCATCACCTATTTTTAACATTAACTGAACAGCATAACTATACTGATCTGAAAAAGCAATTATCACTTTTTTCTCAGCGTGGCCTGGCTTTACACTTTCAGTCTGAAGAACGGTCACCGTCCAGGATTAAATCAGAATCAGAAAAACGTACTGATCCCAGATAAACTGATCCTGACGAAGGGAAACAGCCGACATGTAGCCTGCTTCACTCTATGATGAGATGCGTGACTCGGAAATACCGGTTGGAAATTTCAAGAACATCCACATAATGTTAGGTTTAACGTTGATAATGTTCAATGTTAAACTGCAACAACTGTACAAAGGAGTAGAACTACTATGTTCACTAAAAAATAGTGCACTCTTGAGGGTACAATTCCACTGTGTTTGTACTGAAATCACTCATGCTTTCAGGAGAAAATCAACAGGAGAGCCACATTCAAAGCAAATTACCCAAAGTCAACTTGTTTAGAAAATCTGTCTGCTGATGTGTTCTCCCACAATACACAGCACATGCCTGAAATGCAGCTGGCACAAAGCACTGCCTGCAAACTCTCCGGCAGTGCACGCAAAGCCCACTATAATCTTGTTTTTTACCATTTGCTGCTACAGTAGCATGTAAAAAGTTTGAGGGTTAATGAGGCATGATGATGAATACTGGCAGTGGCCGATCCAGTGGTACAGATGTCTTTGAAGAAGGTTTTTGAAGAATACCGTGCGATAAGATGATGAGATAACAAAACTGTTACATATGACATAAACATGTATATATCCTGGGCTAACAGCCTGCTACCCAACCCAGTCCAAGTGAAGTGAACTGTCAGGCTGCTCGGATTTCCAGTGGTTGTGTATTCTCCTACCAATTAAGCGGAATAGATTTTTTCGCAAAATATTCACGATTCAATTCAAGATTCAACAGCACTGGGTGAACTAATATGTTATGTGAAATGTGGGGGGGTCCAAACGGATAATTAGGAAATGTGAAGACTGTATGGTAGTGATAACATTCTATTTGCACAATGTACATATAAATGCCCAGATTTTAATTTTAATTTTAACTTTAACGTAGAATGTACTTATTGTTTTTTAATTTTTGCACAGTCAGTAATAGGAGCGATTCAGGATACATTTCACTGTGTGTTGTACTTGTATGACTGCATGTGACAAATAAAGTATCTTGAATCTTGAATCTTGAATGTCTATGGTTAATCTCTGTTCATGTGTGTGAGGAGGTTCAGACTTGGCTTTAGTTCGATTTGGGTTTCACGTTTCTCAGCACGCTTCAGACCAGAATCCAGTCTTCAAGCCACGGATTGGGATTCCAGATCCATATGGACCTTTACCCTGGAATATACCACGGGGCGAAGCATTTGGTTTATCCCTCATCTGTCTCGAATTGACTGAAAACCACTGAAACTGCTGTGCGCTGTGAAAAGCCTGAGCCAGCTGGCAGAACAGTGTCTGATCACTCAAAGCCCACCTGATCCCTCTCTCCAATAATGCACTGCCCCTAGACAGAAGCCAGGAAGTTATCACTAAACTGTGTCATGTCGACTTCACACTCACTAGTGTTGGGTATTATCGCACTCACCTGCGAGCCACAGATTTAGCCGAGCTCAGCACAGATGAGACATCAGAGCTTACCAGGAGCAAGCTGTCAGCTATGATTACTGCTCGCCTTGAAATGATAATTACATTACATTTTCTAGGTGCTCCTCCGTAAGCATGACAGACAAGGCAGAACCACCAGTGATTTCAAATTGATGCTTTCGCTACGTACAGCATTTACCAACTCATTAGAATTATCAGCACATCATCATATGACTTGATTTCCCTGCGTACGTGCTTAAAAGAACATTAAAATTGGATTAGTGGGATGGCATCATTTGTTAAAAGTAAAGAATCTTCAGCCTCCCTAGTCTGCTGCCAAGTAAAGCACTTGTCCTAAAACTTGTTGTTTGTTTGTTTGTTTAATTATTATTGCCTGAAATAAGCCTGACATAACTATGGCTATGAAGTGTGCATTTGCTTTTTTCACTAAGTAGGTTTCCAATTTGAACTATCCCCTATACATGAGATGACCAAATGTTATGTTAGCATTGTTAATAAGCATATGCAGGCATACGAACAAACACACACGCAGAACAATGAACGTGTCAGCTAATGCTTTTGTTCCAGATGAGCGCTGTAATGAAATGTGACAGGCTGTGTGTGTGTGGGTTGCGTCGATGGCTAATTACAGGGCTTGTTTTGTGAATAGGCTCATTGATAGACATCCGCAGGTCTGCATAATGTCGCGCAAATAGGGCCTGATGGTGTCTTAACCTCATTTAAGAAGCACTGTGCATCTCTAGGGCTTTCTCCTTTTCTCTCTCTCCCCCTCTCTCTCTCTGTCATTCTCTTTGGCCATATTATTTAATGCAGAGACTGAATCTTCTGCTTCCTCTGAATTGTTTTCTGTAATCATGAGGTCCATAATATGAATTGTGAGGAGGAAAACATCACTGGAATACTTATAATGAGCATACAAGGACACACACACACACATACATCATACATCCCCCCTCTGCCAATACACACACACACACACACAGACACACACACACACATGATCCCAGCGCTTCCATGGCCACCATACACAAACAAGCTTCGAGAATATATTCATGCAGTCTATAGCTGTTGCAAGCTCTTTATGTTTAATAAATGTCTTTTCTGGTGACTTATGATTTGCTCTTTGAAAGAAGAGACCATCACTGAGTCCATCGGCACGCTTTCGAGCACTCGTCAGAACGCATCTGGTACACAATCATGTCATAATAAGGAGAAAAAAGGCTCTAGGCCAGTTTTCCTCCCAGGTTTGTTGTCGTGTCCAATTTAACTCGCTTGGAGTATCCCAAACAGATGATACCACCATGCTGGGAGGGTGAAGTCAGTGGAGAAGAGCACCAACTGCCAGTTCTGTTACATCAGCTAACAGACACCCGCACAGGCTAGTATCACTCTAAATGATGAGGGAGAATCAGGGCCATCCTACCCTTCTAGACAGAGCAAAGTGCTCTCTTGGACGCCTGGCCATGGATGGCCGTGGCACCAGTGGGGACTGCACCAATCTCTTGATGAGATGGCCAATGCTTTTAACTTTCCCCACATAAACAGAAGTGTTGCATGTTTGTGATTGGAGAGCGACCAAAGATATTAATCTAATTACATCGTTTTTTTCAACAAGGGCCAAATTGCAAGACATTGCAGCATGGAGCCTAAGAGTCCTGAGTCTTCTAGGATCAAAGGCCAGTTACATCACAAACTCTGGAAGTAGTTATACGATTGCAATCTGCTGAAAATATGTCGCACTAAATTAAAACACTTTGTAGTATATATGTAGTAATTACAAATGCGTTCTTTGTAAGTTCATTGCAATTGTAAATACGCAGTAATTAGAAGTAATACTTGGTGGATAGTTCAAGGTTCAGTGAGCAAATCTAAAGTCATTAATGTGAGAAATAGTAGGTATATTTCACACATCATGTATTTACCAAGTCAACTGCTACCAAACTTAGCAGACTGTGAAACAAAGTGCTACCAAATCTTTTCACAAGGACAGACATTGCAAGGGTTCTTAGTTTTGTACTGTATCACATTTTCTACATTAAATGTCATGCAATGCTGTACTGAAAAGACATGTTCTGCCCCTGACACACACTTGTTTTTATACAACACCAGCATGTGGGGTATAGGTTGTTTTATACAAACAGTTTATTTCCAGAACGCTATATATTTATTATATAAAAAAATAATAATAACAGAAAACTCATAACACACTTTGTCAGAATATCTATTTTCACTTCTGTGATCATTTTTGCATTAATCATCATGTAGATATGATATGTTTGCATGTGTACAGCTCACTCCTAACAATCTATATAACCCATATAATCTATATGAAAAAAAATTAAAGGGGCGTATAATGTGTTTTGAACAAAATGACTTTCATAGTGTACTTTGATTTCCACTGAAAATATCTATAATTCCCACTGAGGACTGCCTAAAAGAAACTTGTGGGATATAAAAATGAAACAAATGAGATATGCATTCTTGACATTTCTGAATGTTGTGCTTCTCAAAAGCACAGACTCCAAAAAAGAAAATGATGCCTCCTCACTTTCTGGTCTTAACAAGCTGGTGATGCATAGTGATTAAGTAATAGATGCACATTAGTGATAGACTACTGCTCTGCTTTGTTTTAGTGAATCATGTGATTGAGAGTATTTCAACTGCTGTTCTCTCCTACTGATATCTTACCTCATGGGGATCAGAGAGACGTGGAAATACACTTCAGTGTGAAATTGCTGTTTTCAGCATTGCTGTCTTCTGTGTTCCTTCATGAAACATTCGGCTCTGGGGCTTTTTATTTCCACTTATTTATTCAATAGTGTGTTAGGTGTTAGTAGCCATTTGTCATTGTGTCTGTGCCTCGGTACTGGGTGGGGGATTACTGCTGGCTAAGCAGGGCGAGGGGGCTACAACCAACAACATTTATTTCTGAATGATGAATCACACAGGCACACACACACACACACACACACACACACACACACACACACACACACACACACACACACACACACACACACACACACATTTTATTATAGTGTTGTATAAACTGCTTGTATATGATAACATTTCCACATATCATATATTTGCTTTTACTAATTTGTTATAATATCATTGTTGGACCCAAGCCTTGTATCTATATTTTTGCACAAACCTAAAAAAAACAATCACTGGTAACACTGCATCAAAACTGAAGTACTGACCAATAGAAATAGTATCCAGTATCTCAAAACTTCTTTATATTACCCTGCATTATTACTATATACATAATATTAGAATAGGAGAGTTTACTTTTTTGTCGATATTAGGTTTCGTTCTGGCAGTGATGACATGTATTTTATAAAGTGGTGGAAATAAATACTAAACCTGTCAACATTGTTATAAGTGAAAAATTTAAATCCCACCAAACATTGGTATTAACTCAACAAATCCACGAATATAAATAATTCGCTATTCTGAAGACCATCAGTAAAATGAAATGACACTAGAAAAAGCAGTGCACCAAGGCAGCTGACATCCATAAATAGTTAGAACACTATTCTGCCACCTATCTGTGCAAATGAATGTCAGCAGTAAATTTAGGAGGTGGAAGCATCATGGCGTAGTGTGTAGTGCTATTGCTCATCTCATGATACTGACAGACTTCATATATTCGAAGAATTGATGAATGGGGCAATTTACAGAGAGATTCTTGAATTGAATCTGCCGCCATCCACCAAGTTGATGAGGTATGAGATATGGGTGGACCTTCCAGCAGGACATTGATCCAAAACATACTGCAAAGGAAACTCTCACTTGGTTTGAGAGAAAGAAAATCAAGTTTTAAAAAGGCCTAGTCAGTCATCGGACTTTTGAACATTTAAAATCTAGTTGAGCATTTGTGGAAGGAGCGAAGGATCAGGGTTCACAAGGGGACCCCCAGAATCTCAAGATTTAAAGACAGTCTGTTTAGAGGAATGTGTGATTTTGACACATGAGCACTTCAGGTAGTTTCTTCATACAGGAGCTGTGTTGAAGCTGTAATTACAAAGGTTTCTCCACTAAGTATTAAATAGATTTCATATAGATTGGATGTAAATGGATTTCTTCGGTTAAGAGCAATGTCTTGTAAAAACAACATGTGAAAAGCCTCATTGGAAATAACTGTATTAAATGTTCTAACCCTATTCTTAAATCTAAGACTAACTTTGTCCTCAGTAGCATTGTCTGTCTGTGTAACTCTCTCTCTGTGTAACTGTCTCTATCTCTCTCTGTCTCTCTCTCTCTCTCTCTCTCTCTCTCTCTCTCTCTCTCTCTCTCTCTCTCTGTTCTCTCTCTCCAGA
>JBBPDB010000153.1:9524570-9548641 GCA_037974465.1 Brachypetersius altus | reverse complement strand
AACATTGACCAATGATACATGTTGAGGTGGGCAACACACTGCTAGCTCTCGAAACCAATTGGCCGGCCCAATTTGAGAGAAATCAGAGGGCGAGAGAGAAAGACGAACGGATGAATGAATAAATTAATTAATTAATGGCGAACCAGCCCAGCCCGGCCCACATTGGGATCGGCCCACCGGGACAGCGCCCGGTGTGCCGGACGGTCAGTCCACCCCTGGAGGGGAGTGCTAAATTTTAGTATCAGTTAATCGATTTTTTTTTATTTTTCAGAACACTCCCACCATCCTTTGCACCTCTCTCTTCTCCACCCACCACACCACTCCACCCTGTACCACTCTCTACTTCAACCACTCATGCCACTCCAACCTGCCCGCAGTCTCTTCTTCACAAACCACTCGACCCCCCCCTGCACCATTCTCTTCTAAACCCACCACACTACTCCATCCTGCACAATTCTCATCTCCACCCACCACTCTACTCCACCATGCACCACTCTCTTCCTCAGCCACCCACAACACTCCACCTTGAACTACTCTCTTCTTCGGCCACACATGCAGTCCTCCACCTACCACACCACTCCACCCTGCAACACTCTGTTCTCCACTCACCCACAACACTCCACCCCAGCCCCACTCTCTTCTCCACCCACCACATAGCTCCACCCTGCACCATTCTCTTCTCCACCCACCGCACCATTCCACTCTGCGCCACTCTCTTCTCCACCCACACCAATCCACCCTGCACCACTGTCTTCTCTACCCATTTCCCTGCACCCTTTTCCTTCACAGCACCACCCAACCTATTTCTCCTCCCATTAACATCATGATGGAACAATGTGAACCTCTTCTTGTAAACTTGGACTTAATTTCCTTCCAGCTGGTCTCTTGCACAATACCTCCACCTTCCTTCTCAGCTTTCTCTCCCTTCACCCCACTCTCACACCTCCTCTATTTCCTCACTCCTCCTCTCCTACTCTTCCTCCTTTCTGCCCAGTTCCAAAAGCACCCTGTTGTGTATTAGTACTGGTGGGGGCTGTTGTGATGGTTTCATTTGGGGAAGCATCCAGCTGAACCATGCAATGTGTTGATTATTCCTGTGCAGGCTGGAAGGCTGTTGTAAGTCTGAGGATTCCTGGGAAGCTGTTAAATTAGTTTTACAATCAGAGAACAGTTTCCTGAAAGATCTGGACCTCAGTACCAGTAACCTTCAGGATACAGGAGTGGAGCGGCTCTCTGCTGGACTGAAGAGTTCACACTGTAAACTGGAGACTCTCAGGTCAGTCTTCTGTGATTCATACTATAATGATAAAGCAGCTGTAATAAACTGAAACTGATCAAATTAAATATAAACAAACATAGTGCTCTGTGTAATAACATCATTTTCTTTTTCTCTTGGTCTGTTCTAAGTTTAATGCTGTTAAAACTGGCTTGATAGTTATGGTAGTAAACTTTCTATGCTGCACCACTCTCTTTTCCACCCATCCCCACCACTCCACCCTGCACCTCTATGTTCTCCACCTCTCACACAACTTCAACCTGGCCCCACTCTTTTCTCCACCCATCCCCCCTCACAAATCACTTATTTCACTCTTCTGCACTCTCTTCCTTCAAAACACCACCCACCAATTTCTCCTCCCATTCACACCATAATAGAACAATGTGAACCTCTTCTTGTAAACTTGACCTTACTTCCCTTCCACCTGGTTTCCTGCACTATACCTGCATCTTCCTTCTCTGCATCACCTTAGCTCTCTCTCCCTTCACCCCCACTCTAACTCCTCTTCCCTCACTTCTCCTCTCCTACTCTTCCTCCTCACTTCCCAGTTGCAAAAGCACTCTGTTGTGTATTAGTACTGGTGGGGGTTGTTGTGATGGTTTCATTTGGGGACGCATCCAGCTGAACCATTTAATGTGTTTACTATTCCTGTACAGGCTGGAAGGCTGTTGTAAGTCTGAGGATTCCTGGGAAGCTGTTAAATTAATTTTACAGTCAGTGAAATCAATATTGTCTCTTGGCTGGACTGTAAATGTGTTGCTCTCTCTTGCAGACTTGCTCTGTGTAAACTTAAGAAACAGTCCTGTGAAACTCTGGGATCAGTTCTACAATCAGAAAATTCCTCCCTGAAAGAACTGGACCTCAGTACCAGTAACCTGCAGGATTCAGGAGTGGAGCTGCTCTCTGGACTGAAGAGTTCACACTGTAAACTGGAGACTCTCAGGTCCTTCTTCTGTGATTCATACTGTAATGATAAAGCAGCTGTAATAAACTGAAAATGGATCAAATTAAATATAAACATACATGAACATGTAGTGTTTTAACAACATTTTCTTTTTCTCTTGGTCTGGTCTAAGTTAATTCTATTAAAACTGGCTTAATAGTTATGATCGTAAACTTTCTATGCTGTTAATCATGGTGTTTTCACTTACAGAGATACACCTAAAAAGACAGTGTCTGGGTTTGCTGTTTTAAACTGGGTTTAAATGGTTTAATTATCAGGATATTAACATCCAGTTAAAAAATGTATGAATGCAAAAACAAAGTTTTCTCTTATGGAGTGTCATGGCGTGGGTGGTGAGAGGGAAGGGGAGGACACCAGGCCTGAACGAAACAGAGGTTTAATGCTCACAGGTAATCAATCAGAAATACAACAAGAAACAGAGGAAAACCCGACTCAGGACACAACAGAAAACGAACCAAACGACAGAACAGAATAACAAAACAGGGACAAGGCTTGTGCTTCTCACAATACGTAATAACTCAGAAACAAGAGCTCGCTGAGCAGCGAGGGACCAACACGGTGAAATCAGAATCCAGCGCGAACACAGAGGGCAGAACATCAGATTCTCCCAGAAGCACGAGCCTGCAACGAAAATGAACAGAAACACAGAGCATGAACATGAAGGCGAGAACACAGAGCTTGGGAAGACAGTCAGACACAAACACGCATACGAAGACAAATACGGACACAGGGAACTGGGGCCGGACTGGGGTTTAAATATTAGAGTGGAAACGAGGGACAGGTGAAAGCAATAAGGTTGGGGAGCGGTACAAATGAGACGTGGGGACTAGATAGGGAACAAAGGTGGAAAGGGGAAGGGAGGACTGGAGGGGAATCGGGACAGAAGGGACAGACGCGGAGTCAGGGAAGAACGAAAAAGAAGGAAAAGCAAGACTGATAACTAATATTCAGGGGATAGGGAGTGGTGTGTACGAGGAGAAGGCGAGGCGACCGTGACAAGGAGAGCAGAGTCACATCATTTCACTTCCTCTGATTAAAATGTTCCCTGTTTTGTGTTTACTTTGCCTTTACAGACTAGGCAGCTGTAATATTAATGCAAACTCCTGTAAAACTCTGGGATCAGTTCTACAATCAGAAAGTTCCTCCCTGAAAGAGCTGGACCTCAGTAACAATGGCCTGCAGGATTCAGGAGTGGAGCTGCTCTCTGCTGGACTGAAGAGTTCACACTGTAAACTGGAGATTCTCAGGTCAGATGTATTTGTGAGCAGGGACGGACTGAAAAATTTCTATTTCTGAAAAGTCCAGAACGACCATCGGCCTGTCTTTCTCCTTAACTGATTATCAACAGCAGAGGGTGCTGATACGATCATGTATCATTTAAAATCCATAGGTAAAAGCCAACAAAAAGAGTAAATTATTCTGTTGTGGAGGTTAGTATATAGCTGTTGTTTTTGTATTTGAAACATTGGGGCCGGAACCATTATAGCTTCTGAAAGTCATTAGTTGCGTTGCCCAATGAACTACGGCTGGTGGACCTGTTTGGGAGGAAGTCCAGGACTGTTTTTTAGTCCCAGTCTGCCCCTGATTGTGAGTTGGTTTTTAGTTCTATTTAAAGATCGTCTCTTGGCTGGACTGTAAATATGTTGCTCTCTCTTGCAGACTGGCTGTTTGTAAACTTGTGAAACAGTCCTGTGAAACTCTGGGATCAGTTCTACAATCAGAAAGTTCCTCCCTGAAAGATCTGGACCTCAGTTACAATGACCTGCAGGATTCAGGAGTGGAGCTGCTCTCTGCTGGACTGAAGAGTTCACACTGTAAACTGGAGACTCTCAGGTCAGATTCATTCATGAGCTGGTTTTTAGTTTTATTAAGTATTGTCTCTTGGCTGGACTGTAAATGTGTTGCTCTCTCTTGCAGACTTGCTCTGTGTAAACTCGAGAAACAGTCCTGTGAAACTCTGATATCAGTTCTACAATCAGAAAATTCCTCCCTGAAAGATCTGGACCTCAGTAACAATGACCTGCAGGATTCTGGAGTGGAGCTGCTCTCTGCTGGACTGAAGAGTTCCCATTGTAAACTGGAGACTCTCAGGTGAACTTTCTATAAATAAGAGTTTAAATGTTTGTTATATAATGATATAATAATCAGTTAAATTATAAAACAACTCTCATTCCTGAATCCAATACTTTTTATTTGACAGAAAGGAAGTCATTCTTGGGGCGAAATGTCAGAGGACTTTATTAAAGCTGTATTAGCAAAGAGATTAGATTCTTGACTAAAACTGAACTGACCTTCAGCACCACTTTCCTTTAAAACGAAATGGAGGAGGTTCTTCACTACATCTGGTGACTGAGAAGGTCGTTTTATTTAATGTTCACCCCATCCCACCATTCAGTGACCACTAGGGGGTGCTGTCCTCCCATCAGACCTCTCCCATCAGGATAGAAATATTTCATTGTAGGATAAAGGTGCTCAGTTACAATAACTGTATTGTTCTGTGGGACTCTCTGTTTTAAAGAGACATGTGGACATAAACCACCCCAACAGAGAGGGTTCTTGTCCATGTTCCTGTGGGCCAGAGCCTGTGGTTTTATTCCAGTCTTCTCTCAGGCAACTGCTGGTGTGAGAGGATTCTGGACTGCAGTTCGGTGATGGTGCTGGTTTCTGGACTGCAGTTCTACTATAATATCCGTCTCTCTGTAGTTGAGGATGGACTGTTCCCACAGTCTGTTCACGTTGTTCTCAGTCCTCTGAAATGCACTGAGAAGCTGAAGATAAACAGAATGTACACCAATCAGAATAAAACAGTAAATAGTTACTGAAGGTCCATTTTATGAGTCTCTTCAGAGTTTATCACGTGTTTGTTTCTTCATAATTGTTTTTTTTTCACACACCCACACTGTCTCTCTCACTCTGTCTCTCTCTCTCTCCCTTAGTCGGCCTCTCTCTCTCAATTTCAATTTTCAATTTAGAAAATCTTTATTGGCATGACCATCATTCACAGTATTGCCAAAGTATTGAACAAGAAAATCAAAAGTTAGCATAAATTAACATTTTTTTCTCAAGGAAAAGTAAATATTGTGAAAAGAAACATTTAAATTATGCATATATACATTCACCATGTATATGACCTATAGTAACAACAGATGAAAACCAAATAAATACATGGGTATAAAGTAAAGTAAATAAGAATGGTAGTAATGAGATGCATTCAGTTGGTTAAGTGTGGGCGGGTGTCTCTCTTTGTCTGGGTGTGTGTGTCTCTGGTATTATGGCAGGCTGATACAGTCATGGCCAAAATTGTTGGCATCCCTGACATTTTCCCAGAAAATCAAGTATTTCTCACAGAAATATATTGCATTAACACATGTTTATTCTCTTTGTGTGTATTGGTACAGTCTTTGATCACTGTGTCTCCTCGGCCAGTTTGTGCTCAGGCAACCTGCCCCAGTGTATTCTCGTTTTAGGGCCAGATAGCACTGCATTCTGCTTTGCTCAGCTCTTGGCATTGCAGGGCACCGTATTGGTAAGATTGAGGGTCACTTTTTTTTGATTTAGATTTGTCCAATATTTAATTATTTTTTTAACACTTATTAATAATGGTAATTATTAATCAAATAATGACACTTTAGCAGATTTCTGTCTGCATCATTTCAACTGGGTGTTGGTCCCAATTACTGATTACTGAAATATTGGTTTGAAGTGGTCCCCTTACCTCACTACCTTACAGTAAAACAGGTTCAATGACCAACTGAATTTTTTTGAGCCAAATTAGAATCGGTATATGAATCAGTTCATTAACAGTTTATTACAGTTTGAGCTCATTTTTAAACCTAAGTAACCATAATATTTAGCGTTTTTGATTACTTGGTTACCTAAGGTGAACGTTATTTGTCCCTGAGATCTGGACCTTTTTTGGAATATAGTGGTTTTGGTCTTTTTCATGTTAACTCCCAGGGCCCAGTTCTGGCAATACTGCTCCAGCAGGTCCAGGTTCTGCTGTAGACCCTTTGCAGTGGGGGTCTCTGAGGTCCTCTGAGTCGTGTAGAGTAAGACCAGGTGCTATTATGGAGGCCAATTAATTGATTAACTAATGTAGGATTTAAACAGCATTCCTGTCTCACTCCACACTCCTGAAAGAAGATATCTGTCCTTTTGTTTTTAATCTTTATTCCGTGCTTATTGTTTGTGTACATGGATTTAATAATGTTGTATATCTCTTAGTGCCTTCATGTCCTATGGGAATTATGGTAAATACCAGACACCGACTTGAAAACTGCATGTTGTGGGAGAAATGTTTGATAAAAATTGAGTTGCAGAGATGAGATCAACTTTGACCTTTTAACATGGCGAAGAGCGGAGCAAAAATCGTGAATGGAAAGCTTTTCATCCTTATAAAATTTTTTTTACTGTTGTTAGCGAATAGTTTGCAGCCAATACAATGTTGTGACACATACCATTTTAATGACATCAGGGTTTACACTTAATGTTATTTCTAGATGTACCGTTACTGTGTGGTTTTACCTGCCCTATGCTAGCAGCAGTGTCAGTTGAGGATAGCCTCCTAGTGCTTTGGGGTCTGCAAAAATAGGCAATTTTTTTCACATGAATTTATTTGGTCTGTAGTGCATGCTAGTGACAACAAAGACAACTGTGAGCTCCCACGCAATCTAACAGATCTAAACTCTAGGATAAGAATGGCCTGGGGAAAAAAGAGGCTATCTTGGCAGGATATTGCAGTTAAATTGATGACACTGTTCCACCAAAATTTCGAAATTGATAAAGTGTCCAGAAAGTGGACAACACTGGAAGATGTCTATAAGAAGGCCATAGATAATGATGCCTCAACAGGGAAAGCCGCCACAAAGTTTCAGTTTTTTAAAGAAATGGGTGAATTAATTGGCTGATGTCATGATTTTGATTTTCCTGTAATTGTCAGACAGCCAGAGGTCATCAGTTAAACAGCACAGTTTTCCTACCCTTTTACAGAATATTTAGCATATTATTTACTTTTTGTCACGGGGGCCGGGGCTAATCCCCAGCGACTGTGCACTCTCTCTTGGAACGGACCAGGCAAGAGTACGAGGATGCATTCTGTGTTTTTTATTTCAAGCTCTTCAGAAAACAAACAAGGCTCGGTGGCCGTTTACTTGCACAAAACTAGATATGGTTTCAGACTCAAAACTTCAAACTCAGGAGTGCTAAGACGAGAGCACTAAGACGCTGGACTGACCCAGAACAAGACACTCACAAGACTTAAATGCAGGGGAAAATCAAAGGGCAAACACACACAGGTGGAACACATGATACGCTAACAGAAAACAGCTGACGCAGACAGGCACATAACATCAGAACAAACCCACTTAACCAGACCATTCCCGTGACCAAAGTAAAACCCAGAAACACATCAAAATAAGAGCCCCCTCAGAACCCAGAACACAAACAGAGCAACCACAGTAACCATGAACAGAAAACACCAAGCACAAACAGAACCATGAATGACAGAACATAAAAGCCATGAACAGAACCAAGGAAAACTAACAAAAAAGCAGTGGCTCAAACCCGCCACTGACCCCGGCCCGTCACACTGTGCAACAAACATAAACAGAAAAGTTACACATTTTTGTCAAGTAATCTCTGTTAGTGGGCTTCAGGGCAAAAAATGTGTCCACCATTATATAATTTGAATGTCTGATGCTCTCAGCATTTATCACTGTATAATGTATTTATATCTTTTTCAAAGAACATACATGCATCATACTGCTAGAATGTGAAATATTATACCACTAAGTCACACTTCACTACCAGCGTGGACCAGGCACCGGATCTGCTGCTCTACACCCTACACCTCTTTAACAGACAAACTATGTTACCTCAGCTGAGCTGCAGTTTTAAACCAGACAGAAATGTAAACAGGAAGGTTTTCTCATGACAACAACAAGATGTTCGTCTTGTATAAGTGGCTCAGTATGAGGGAGGCTAAAGTCAGGCTTCTGAGTTTCCCTGAGCTTCACAGATTCTCATTAAAGCTAAGGAGAAATTTTCACAGCATGGCTAGAGCAATCAGCATGCACTCTCCCTCTCTTCCTCTGCATTTACCTGGACTAATGCCTCTAAATGAGCCCCTCTAACCGCCTCTTCTCACGACCCTACGCCAGCCTTGGTTCCTCTTTTTGGAAAGTAAAAAGGAAGGGGAAAAAAGAGAGAGAAAAGCCACAGAAAAGAAATTACATCGGCAAATCGCTGGAACATATTCTAATTGAATTTTGCATTGAAGTGAGGAACCAATTTGTGCCTTAATTCCCACTATGCAGAGTCTAGAGTATGGATTAGAGCAAACGCTGTTTTCGTTATACCTACTACATTAGTAAAAATACATGGCGCATACACTCAAACAGACAATCTGACCTGAACTGCTAGATAAAGATAACATGTTATGAGTTATTTACATTACACATTGCCTGAGGATTTGCATGTGAGATACGATTGTTTGGGAAAGGTCCACTCATTAAATGAACCAAAGAAAACATTAGAAAACATTTATTCCTTCATGGAAGTTCAGAAACAGAACTTAGTTGGTTCTCTCCAGAACTGATAATTGAACAATTAAACTAATGCTGTAGTTCTATTACTATAGGAACATGCTTTATTACATTGCATGATTGTTCAGCCACTTACAGCAGAGGGTCCCCTAACCTTTAGGGACCCATGAAACTGCATTATTTATATGGCAGTAAAGACCACCACTAATGACATGTGATACAAAATCACTTGAATGCACAGAAAAGCTCAGAGGACTTTCAGAGTTATTGGTTACATATGCTGTAGGTCATGATTACTCAATGACTCTAAAGCCACAACACAAATATACCATATACATGAATCCACACTACCATTATCTGAACTGCTTATCCTTAACCACTGTTATGGGGTCCTGTTGCCTGTATCAGTGGTCCCGGGGCAAAAGGCAAGGGAAAGACAGTCCAGCACCCCGGGCAGGTCTATATACATAGATTATTTAAATTATTAAAAAATGATAAAGAGAGTAAAATCCCGTGAGATATGATAAAGACAATTTTATGTTTAAGTAAAAAAGTCCATTCAAACTGACGCTGTATTTGACCAAAATGAAGATATAGTATAATTAAATTTTCTTCATATATATATTTTTTTAAACAACATTTCTGATTCAGGGTGAAAGAGTCAAGTGTAAAGTTTCTGTACAAAATTCCAGTGCCATTTAATTGGTCTGGCACATTCTGGCACTTGTATTAACGAAGCCTGCTCCCGATTGGCTGTCAGAGACTGCTGAACCCCGTTTAAGAAAAAGTTTGGGATTTTGGACTGTATTTTTTTTTTTTCATTTTAATGACATGATGTTCATCAGCCTAGAGGCCTATTCTGAAGGCAAAGAGAGAGATTTGGGAAAACAACCTGTCTTCTCAGCAGCCTAGAATGGAAGAATATTGGGCATGGGTGCAAATAGGAAAAAGGCTTAAAACGTTACTCATTAAAAAATCTTAACTGGTTTAAGAATGGCATTACTACCACCAGCACCACTGCTACTACTACTACTACTACTGCTGCTGCTGCTACTTCTACTCATACTACTATTTCTCATATTACTTGTACTGCTGCTACTCCTCCTCCTCCTACTACTACTACTCCTAATAGTACTGTTACTGCTGCTACTACTATTACTACTACTACTACCGCTACTACTATTATCATTACTACTACTCCTACTACTAATATCTACTAATATCTACTACTACTGTCATTGCTACTACTGCTGCTACTACTACTACTACTACTACTACTACTGCTTCTGCTACTACTACTACTACTACTACTATTACTACTACTACTACTACTACTACTACTGCTGCTGCTACTACTACTACTACTATTACTACTACTACTACTGCTGCTGCTGCTGCTACTACTACTACTACTCCTACTACTTCTTCTACTACTGCTGCTGCTGCTACTACTACTGCTACTACTACTATTACAACTATTACTACTACTTCTACTACTACTGCTGCTGATACTACTACTACTACTATTAGTACTCCTCCTCCTACTACTGCTGTTACTATTACTGCTGTTACTATTACTACTATTACTATTGCTACTACTACTATTGCTACTACTACTATTACTGCATTTGTATGGCCTTTTATGGATAAGATACCCTGGTGTAGAACGTTTCCATTGTGTTTTAAAGTTCTTCAAACTTTATAAAGGCTCTTCAGAGAGACACAAACCACTCTTCAAAGAATCACTCGATGACAGGTTCCCACGGAACAACTATTCATGATTTTAGTGAGAAGGCTGTTGTCTTGCTAACTAACTGGCAAGAAAACCAGATTGTCCTTCCTTATTTTCCATCTGAATGCCTCTATTGGTTAGACACATGCAGAATTGTTCCATGAAGGCTCTAACATTTTCCGAACAAAAAGTGTAATATTTCCTGCTCACAAAAGTATGCGCAGCAAAATAAAACAAGAGGGTCTTTTGTGTAGAACTGCTATCGTGGCAGTTTGAAAAATGGTTTTGTTTGGAAGCTTATTGTATATGCCTCAAAATACTTTCATTTTGGACCCATGGGGATGCCGGTTATTTTAGAAAATGACTAAATACATCATAGAGAAAAGGTGTCTGAAATGAGCATATCAAATGCCTGCGATATCCGACAAAATGTAATAACAAAAGTAATACTGTGTAAAATGCATGTAATGGTCAAAACACGGAAAACACTTGAGAAAATAAGCAATATAAATTGTAGGAAAACAGGTTCTTCAAAACAGGTGTGGGCTGCGAGGAGAAAGCCTGCATGATTCTAGTGGCTTTACTGATCATACTGAGTTATTTATTCCCCCAGGGCATCTATTATTCACTGAACTGTTTGCTTGCAAGCTAATTAATGACCCACTCATGGTAGTAAGGCAATAGGATTGGTGTGTGTTGCAGAAAATGGTTATATTAAGGCACCTCTTTCAATCTGAGCAATGGTGACCAGAAAGATCATTATTTGTTTTTTATTGAAGGTGGTGAGCTGTGCCTTCTTTTGACACTCCCTGTTTTTCTCATTTGGGTTGAGCTTTTGTATCATTCATTGATCAAGCCATCTTTGTTATGGAAGCTTGTGTCATTTATCAGCCTATCAACTACAACATATCCAAATAATTACACTGTTCTATAATGTACTGTTCAGCCTAAACTAAACTATGGAATGTGGTTCTGGAGAATGTCTGGAATATAAGTATCACTACGAATCTGAGAATAATCCACCGTCCAAAAAATATCCTGCCAGCAGTGGCCTGTGGCCAGAAACTGTGAAGCAGATGCATTTCCATCAGTGATTTTATGCATACATAACTGACCAAAGGGGTTAGATGTGTCTGTTAGAGTGGGCAGTAAGTGGATGCAGGGTTTAAAAACTCTATGTGTGATCCACTTTGAGCATACACACACATAACTACCACGTAAGTGTCATTGCTGGGCTTGAAATGATCCACTTCCGAAATAAAACCCGCTCACTTGTGGTCATTTGGGGTCCTCAATGTTGATGAACAGAGAAAATGTGGTGATTCCCACATTCCAGGAACATGTTGATCTATACCTGGGATGCTGTTACTGCTTTGATTGGTTTGCTACAACCCTGTAAAGTCACATGGAAACATTGCTTGAAAGATTATGGAAAACAAATAGAAGCAGAAGGACATCTCTCTTGTACAGCCTGATGATGCCTCCTTTTGTCTATAGCTCAGAAAACACTGCAGCAGATCTTCTATAACACGCAAGGCTATCTGTACTCTTGTGGCTTTTTGAAGCAAATGGATACGTTTAGGGGATTTGTGTTTTAAAGAAACTCATAATTAAACCCACAATTAAACCCATGATAGTCTTTTGCTCTGCGTATTGACAGGAACACTGTGTCGTATACACTGATCAGCAATAACAGTAATAATATTGGGTTGATCGACTCCTGCCACCAAAAAAGCTCTAATCTATAGAAGCATAGGCTCTTCAAAACCTCTGAAGGTCTGCTGTGGTATCTGGCACCAAGAGGTTAGCAGCCGATCCTTAAAGTCCTTTAAGTTTTGTAGACTAGTTTATCATGCACTTCCTACAGATGCTTGATCGGGCTGAGGCCATGTCCACTCATTCACTATGTAGGGCACTATGTAGTGAATCAGCCATTTTGTCAGTTTCATCCACTAGTTAGTGCACTACAAAATCACCACGTGACACGGCAAAATCTTGTGTTCAAACACTGTACACTACATCAATACACATATAACATCATGCACTGCAGGTTTCTTTTACTGTGCCCTACATAGTGAACGAGTGCACTTTTCGGACACACTGCACACTACTGTTATCCTGCGAAAATCAAGAAAAGGAGTGAGCCGGAGGGAGGAGAGATGTAGGGGAAAATGGGGCTTCAAACGGAGGCTATTCAGTCACATCTGCACTTTCTTTCTCTCTCTCTCTCTGCAGAGGACAGTAGTACTCAGGGCTGGACTGGGCAAAAAAATGGGCCCGAGCATTTTGAGCCGTGGTCCGGGGGTGGGTGGGGTATACTATCCAGGCCGGCAGACGAGATTCTGCCCAAAATTGACAACGTCCCACCAAGCAAATGCTTGGTATACCCGATGGCCACTCCAGCTCTGGTAGTATCCCCTTGGCGGATCTATCTGTCCCTGTGTCCGACAGACCCCGCGGGCTGTGTCTGAACTAGAGAGACAAGACGTGCCAAGATCCGGCGCACTATTTAAGCAACAGTTAGTAAAAATGTAACCCCCTGAGCTGAGTGTCCGAAATTAACTAAACACCACCTCCCATTGTTCACTAGTTAGTCGCCTATATAGCACTATGTAGTGAACGAATGAACAAGTGCATAAAATAAACACTGTTTATGTGTGGATGAAAAGTCAAAACACATAAAAACCTCCTTTTTCAGAAATACCTGTGTATGTGTGGACAACACCTTTAACTCTTTGTCATGTTCTTAAAACCATTCCTAAATGTTATATATTTCTAAAAGTGTCAGCAGTTGCCATAAAAGGGTTTACTTGGTCCACAATAATGTTTAAGTAGATTATACATGAAAAAGTTGCAAAAACATGAAATCCAGCACCCAAGGTTTCCCAAACAGAACATCACATTGCCTGTGCTAGCTTGCCTTCTTTCTGTAGTCCAGCCTGGTGTCATGTCTTCCACAGGTAAGCAATGCACACAAACCAAGGAAAGCATGATTCATCAAAACAGGCAATCGTCTTTAATTGCTCTGCGGTTCAGTTGGGATGAACATGTGCCAATTTTAGGCAGTTTAGGTGGTGAATTGGGTCAGTAATTTGGGCAACAGTAGCTTTTCTGTGGAATAAGATCAGATAAGCTAGATTTCACCCCCCACACACATCAATGAGCCTTGGGTGCCCATGTCCCTATCACTGGTTCACCAGTTGTCCTTCCGTAGACCACCTTTAACAGGTATTAAACTCTGCATACATGAAAGACACCACCTGACCCAGTAGTCTAGCCATCACAGTTTGGCCATTAGATCTTTACACTTGCCCATTTTCCCTGCTTCCAATACATTCATTTCAAGAGAACACTCTTCATTTGATGTATAATATATCCCACCCAAATGAGATAATGAGATAAAATGTCAATGAGATAAAACATGCTAGTCACTACATCTGTGTGTGCTTTCAATGTTACGAGTGGTCTGTGTGTTTTGAGTCTGAATACGAAAGTAAAACCAATGCAGAAATAAAATGCCCAGCATGTAGCAACACACTGGACACTGGGAAACAATCTAATGTGCACTGGCATCAATCAAAGAAGACTAAGTGGAATCACTGATAGAACATGCTTAAATGAGCAGAAATGTTCTTTAAATGTCAGTATATTAGATGGCTGCCTGCTTCTAACTGAGATTTATTTCCTTCTACTATGACTGTTTAAAATCAATTACTGTGGTGTAGTCTAGTGTGCTGTGTACTGTGGTGACTTATGACCACTGTCCTCAGTCTTTCACCCTTTAAGATCCTCTCAATCTTCTGGCCCAAAAAAATGGCAATACAATGAGAGAGATTTTTCAAATTATTCGCCGGCGTTGTACTCACACAACAACGTTAATCATTATTTGTTGCAATTATTTTATTTATCGTTAACGGCATCTTGGGATAGCATCAATAATGGTGGGTTGTGAGAAATTGCTTTATTGACTGAAATGAAGAGTTTCATCACATATACACTTGACTTATTTATTCTCTCAGGGCATCTGTTATTTACTGAACTAATTACAGGCAAGCTAATTAATGACCCATCCATGGTCCTAAGACAAGACTGCAGATATATGCATCCAATAGGTAACGGATGGAAGATCACTCCCTCGCTTCACCAAGAACTGCACTCCACTGGTAAAGCTTGCATTTGCACGCATGTGTTTTATTTACATGAGTGAGTATTGCATGGGCAGACTAATGATGATGAAGGTTTTTGTTCTTTTACAAGAACAAAAGTCTTTTGCACGTCGAAAGGTGGAGCCTATAGAGTAAATTCAAAAGAGCTCTCAACTCATTTTGTTATGAATTTTGGGACCTTTATTTCTAAAGCGAGTAACATATATTGATTTTATAACTTGAACAATTACTAGAATATCTGGTCAGAGACAGGTCGAGTACGTGAACATCCAGTCAGAGACAGAGCAATTACTTGTATATTTGGTCAGGGACAGGGCAATTGCCTATATATCTGGTAAAGGATAGAACAGTTGTAAATCTGGTCAGGGATGAATAAAACTCTTATGAGGTCTCAGAGTGTTTAAATGCCTCTTCATCTCAACAATAACACATAAAAAACAGACCAGTTGAAACTGTACTTTCCCTTTGTTTTAATGACCATTTTGGGCAACACTGGAAATTAGTTGTTTGGTTTATTTGTTTATTTTATCTCTTTGAGGAGTAACTGCTGATATCCCATTTAAATGGCAATGACAATGTCCCCTGAGTCATGTGATAATAATTTTGAACGGAAAAAGTGCCTAGAAACAGATAATGATTTACTGTTTGTTTTTTATTTAAGGACTGCTCGTCCAGCTAATGTTTACATCCACAGTTGATATATTTATTGGACTGATACTGTATATTTGCCCCCCGAGGGCCCTGGCTGAGGTCCAGTTAGTAATCCATCCAAGGACCTGCTGGTAAATAATTACTTTCTAGGTTTCTATATTCCAAACTCCTAAACTGTCTCATCAGGAGATTTCAAATGGTTTTACACAGAGTGTGAGTTGTCCCGCCATATTTGGGGTGTACTGCCTTTTTTAACAACAAAAACAAAAACCATCCCCCCACCTGGGGTACAGTACCCCCCAATACCCCCGTAATTCGAACCATGGTTTTACAGCTTTAAAAGAGCAGATTAAGTATACAGGTTTTTTGTTTTATTCTCTGTACTTTTTACAATTTAAAGAAAATTTTGTTTACAAGGTGTAAATTAACTGCATACACACTATTAACTGCATCTCTCTCTCTCTCTCTCTCTCTCTCTCTCTCTCCTTGCAAGTCTTCTGATAGTTAAATCAGCCCTTTTCTGTTAAGAAAACTAGGCCAGACGACTGGCCTGCGGTCTGAGTGTATACCTCATGTAGCAGCTCTAAGAGGGTATGTGCCTGCGTGTGTCTGTCACAGCGCTGGGTTTCCTGAGCCAGGCATGGGTGGACAGAGGATTAGTTCAATTGCTTATGTAGGGCACCATAACCTCTGCTCCTTGACTTACTGTAATTAAAGTCGAGCAGATCTCACCAAGTGAGTGAGTTCCACACCCACGGGCCTGAAAAAAACAGAAACTTCTCGCTAATCAGCACATGTCTGTGCGCAGGGTCAGGGACGGTGGAGGGAGCAGCCATTTATGAACAGAACTGGAAAAGTTTCAGTTAAAACTGTAGCAGTAAGTGTAGCAGTGAGATCAGGTCACAACAGACCTAAAAGCTGTTTTTTAATTCATAAACATACTCATGAAGAAAGGATCCCCAACCAACTTTTTTCTATTTTGTACTTTCTTCTTGTCAGAAAACATTCAATTTTAAACTGTTGCTGCCAAGTGTACGTGTGTGTGTTTGTGTGTGTATACTATTAATCTGTAACTATTTGAACCCCACCCCCTTTATCCAGCAGATTCGTGATTCGAGGGTCTCACTTCCCCATCACCCTCTGCTCCCAAAATAAATGCAAAACAAAAACAACAACAAGAACTCATACACTTTCCAGGCTGTATAGGAAGAAGCAGAAAAAACTGAACTAACCTAGAGCAACCGCATCAATAACAGCCGTAATACAATATTAATGTGTTGTTGAAGGCATTTGAACTTTTGGTTTTGCTCTAGTTTAAATTCTGTATGGCCTGTATATGTGTGTGTGTTTGTGTGTGTGTGTGTGTGTGTGTATGTGTGTGTGTGTGTGTGTGTGTGTGCATGTGGACGTAACTCTACCGCTTTACTTTAAATGGTACACTCTTGTTTATTGACATTTCTCTCAATTTCAATATTTCCTTCTCCCCTTTGCTTCCTGCTGTGCTATTCTTTTCCCTCTAAACCATTTCCACAGGACATTCTGTGACACGATCTGGGCAGTGTGCGTGTGTGTGTGCGTGTGTGTGTGTGTGTGTGTGTGCGCGCGTGTGTGTGTGTATTTGTGTGCACAAAGAATTGAGACTGTGCCAAAAGTCCCCAAGCTGTCAGTGTGTCATGTTAAGAGTCCAAGGGTGACAGGCATGCATTTGCGTAAATAGCCACGCTTGCTTTGGCGTGTGTGTAGTCCAATGACTGTGTATGTTTGTATGTGACTGAATGGGCAAAACAGCCAAGCACTAACCGGGTCACATGCATGTATGTGTGCTTTACCCTCCTGCTGTTCTCTCTCTCTCTCTCTCCCTCTCTCCCTCTCTCTTTCTCCCTTTGAAGTTGCCCGAGGCTGCTCCGGCTCACGAGTCTCGTCCACTGGTTGGCCATTTCACTTATTTATGTATTGTGTGGATTGAAGCGAGACTTGGTTGATGCCTTCTGACCTCAAAGCCGTGTGGCACTTTGTACTGAGCAGAGGTGCTTAAAATGGCCTAAATCTCTGACACTTCGCTCACATCAGAGAGCAGGAACACGCTTTCACTCTCTCCTTCATATTTCTCATTATATCTCCCGTTCTCCCCCACTCCCTTCCCCCCATAAGACCTTTGATATAGATAGCGTGTCTTAGGCCGAGCTATTATTGTGGCTAAGCCCCCAGCATGAATTATTAACTGAAGGAGACCTGCTATTAAGAACACTGAAGGCTTATAGAGGTCCTTCACTTCGCTGCCGATAATGGTGTGTTTCTAGTCCATGCGAGGGATAATGTCAATTGCATCCTCTTGGCCAATAAAATGCCACTCGTCGTTAGTACTCAGAGCATTATTAACGAGCTGTTTCTCTCCAAAGCGCTGTGTAGACTGGCATTACATTTGTCTGGAATGGCTTCAAAGCCGCTAAACGATTTTAATGGCAAATATGGATAAAGGGATTTAATCACTAGTCATAATCCAGCATTTAACAAAATCATGATAGGATATTGGCCAAGATGTTCGTAATGGAAGGCATGGAGAGTGTCGCTGGATGTGTCGTCAGCAATTTAAAGACGAATATTTGTGTTGCTTAAATCAACTGAAGGACTCTCCGCTGTATATACTCAGAAGCCGCTAAAGCACGGAGTGGCTAAATGTAAACAGTGGCTACATTTCCCCCTCAATTTCTATTGACTATCCATAGAATGACAATATTGCCATTTGTTCTTGTTGCCTGCACCCTGAAGCCTAGAACATATCAACAGGTTAGAAACTCATATGTCTGCAAGTAGCACAAGAAGCTGGTTTTGGATGCTTATACTCCCGCTTTAATACGAAAAATGCTGTACAAAAGAAATGACCTGACTTTACAGGGCATGATGAGAACTCCATGAATTTGGCTCGCTGTTTTAACAAATGTAGCAATAAAATATTTGTTTCAAATTCAAGAAACGATGCAAGACATGATATTTACATTACTACAGTTGTTTCAACAGGGTAGAAACCCATGCATTTACAAAGAGCAGATGTTGCTGGTTTTAGTCATTTATGCTCCTACTTTAATGCCCAAGACGCTGCACAGTAGAGATGTCATTTGAAGAGAGACTAACTTCACAGAGCTAATATTGTAACAATTTGTTCACATTCAATGAGAACTCAATGAGTTTGGCAGTAATAACCACTGTGGTAGTATAAATAGACATTTTACTGCGTGAAAGTAATTTGCTATTTTCCACTTATAGTCATGTTACAAGTGAAAGCATTACATTTTAATTGTGCCTAATAATTAGCTGTAATAATTAGAATTTGCCTGCTTGAGGCAGCCAAATGCACAGCAGTGGTGCTTCATTCATGCAGCGCCTGTTTATATCAATCTAATGCATTTTAGGAGTTTAGTTAAGGGAATAGCCTCTGTTTTGGCTCACAGAGAAATGCAGTGTCACTGGGATGTGTCGGCATGTTATTGGTTATGTACGTACAGATGGTGTCACCTTCAGAATGATGATCAGGATGGATCTTCAAGAAGAAGAAAAAAACCTTGCTCTGGAAAACAGGCATTACTTCACCGTCCTTTTCGACACAGTTCTCAGATTTCATGATTCCCATTTGCCTCCTTACTCTTACGCCCTCGAATCACATTTAGTGGGTCATTGCGACTGTCTCCTAAAAAAATGGCCACAATGGGCAAATTCTTCCACGCTGACATCACCAGATCCATAAATATTAAAATATGCATCTCATATGTAATACTCCTTTAATACCACTTCTGGGAATGGCAAATCTATGCCTCCAGCCATATGTCTGCACTTCAGAAATCCATAGAGAACTGGTGAGAGCTGCAGAAAAATGAGTGCACGGTGAAGGAATGAGACATACGAGGAAGAGGTAAAGCTAGCTCTGGCTGAGGTGAGAAACAAGGCCATCTGGAGAGAGAGGGGATGATCTTCGCGAGGAAACACTTCCGTTTTCGCCTGACGATAATCATCGGTGACACCCTGAAGAGAAATTTCATAGCAGTGAATGAGAATGGAGCTCATCCTTCAAAATAAAAGGGGGAGTTTCAGTGCAGCGGTAGAAATACGCTGCTCAATAAGTCATAAGAGATATTTGTGGAGACTGTATGGCTGTCTGGCCCCAGGCCTGAGGGAGTGAGGTAGCTATATAGCTCTGTATGGTTTTAGGTGAGTGACTGTGTGTGTCTGTGTGTGTGTCTTGTTCTCTCCACTTTCTCTGAGCTTGATTCATTTTGACTTTTAGCTCCCATCTGACTTAGAGAGCAAAAACTTTTTTTTTTTAACTTTTTAATGGGTGTAGAAGGAACTCTTGTGCTGCTTTTCTTGCTTATTTGACTGGGAAGAGGGGAGTGACAGAAGGAGCCAATCAATTTGTGAGCAAAATGCAAACAGAGTCTAGCAACTGAAAACGAGTGCGAGCAAATGAAGAGGCGAGTCAGACAGGCTACAGCTGAAGAGGGCAGATACTGCCCCGTGTCAACTGCGAGTTCGCGCGCGTGTGTGTGTGTGTGCGTGCATGCGTGTGTGTAATTTAAAGCCTGCATGAGTGTCTTCGCAGAGTTTGAGGAGTCAGAATGGCGTGCGGAGGATCACTGTGTTGTCTGCGTTAGCTAACGCGCGGGCTGTTGTCTTCTTCTTCTTTTTCTTCTTCTTTTTTTTTTCTTTTTGTCCTCCCCGCAGTGCAAAGATGACAACACAGCATGTGCGTGCGAGTCACTGTCACTCTCTCTCCGCTCTGATCAAAGCTCTCAGCACTCGTCTCTCTCTCCCTCTGCCACCTCCCCAAACACTGCTACACTTTTATCACGAGAGCAGCTTTCAGGAGGTGAGGAGTGTGTGTGTGTGTGTGTGTATGTGTGTGTGTGTTTGAGGGAGAGGGGATATCACATTCCCCACTGATAACCCCCAGAAGCGAAGGCTGAGGTGCAAGAGTGCAAATGAATTCAACACGAAAATCATCCGACAGGCCTCAAATTTAACTTCTAATAGGAAGATCAAACGTCTGCTCCTCTTTTTCTTATGCGCTCGTACTCTCCCCGCCTTCAGATATAGCTCATAAATTAAGATTAGCGTGCCTCACTTTTTAATTAACCCACTCCAAATTCCACACTTCTGTGCGAACTCACCCATTCCCAAGTAATACATCTGCATGAGCTTGAGAAATTGTAGGATGAATTATTCTCTCTCTCTCTCTCTCTTATCTCTCTCTCTCTCTCTCATTCTCTTGCACGCACTATCTATCTCATTGCATGAGTGATTGATTGACTCTTCTAGATGTCTGCCTACGAAGTGCGAAGACAGTTTAATGAAAGTAAAGTGCTTGATAATATAAAGACCTCACGAGTTTGGGTAAGAATGATATGGCCATCACATGTGTCATTTTTTAATTGGTTCCCACATGCTTGGCAACAGAAACTTCAGAGAAATGTCCTTCAGAGGTGGAAGCAGATGAGAGAACCAGAAGATTAGCCCTTAGGTATAAAAAAAAGGAGATTTCAGAAACATCTGGATCAGGCCTCAAGAGCTCAGATCTCTGTCAGACGTGAATCATGTATTCCTGTCCACATGGACGTAAAATAATCTCATATATTGTATTTCTTCATCATACGGCCATACAGGACTTGCCTCCATAGAGCAGTGATTTCCAGATCTCCAGTCCTGGCTTGTACATTTGAATGTCTTTCCTGTTTTAACACACACACACACACACACACACACACACACACACACACACACACACACACAAGCCAGAAAAGAGCTTATTAATTACATTTAGTTCAATCAGGTGTGTCGAGAGCTTCCAACAGTATTACTATATCCAATTACACGTATCATCGGAAGCCTTTCTTGTCTGTAGGCGTTTTTTAGTTGACGTTCTTATGGATTGGTACATAGCTGTATAGAGTCATGCTCTGGATTTTCTCCAACGTCTCAAGCTTCTTCATTGCCATTTGTAGTCTATCAGCGCCCAATATGAAGACATTTTTGTTTTGCAAAGTGAGATCAACTCTTCTGCATTATCCGATAGTCAGGCTAAAATTTCCACGTTATTACTAAACCCACAACTTCAGCTTTGAGAAAAGTGAGTAATGACTGATACGGACTGATTCGGCAAAACCTTTCTAATATTTCGACTTTAAAAACCTGCTTGTTTTTCTGGTGAACATTTTCCTCATCCCTTGTGCAGATGTGCCACCAACCCTGAATGACTGTATGTTTGTCATTGCCAGCCAGTGGCGGGTTAGAGCTACTGCCTTTTTGTTGATGTTTTGGGGTTGTTCAGTTCTGTTCATGTTCTGTTGGGGTTCTGTTCTGTGTTCTGGTGGGGGGGGGACTCTTAAGCTGAAAGGTGTTAGTGTCACATGTTCTGGTACAGCTGATTTCTGTTTGTAATCCTTGAGTTCCAGCTGCCTGTGTTTACGTCTTGATTTCTGTTGGTTTAAAGCTCTGGTTCTGTTCGTGTGTCCTTATCTGTCCGTCGTCCTTTGAGCGTCCTAGTGATGTCCTCGTGCACCTAGAGGTTAGCTTTCTGGTTTGGTTTCTCTGTTTTGGGCCCACGTGCCTTCCATTGGTTTGAATAAAGTCACAGTGAAATGGATTCCTGGCGTCCGGCTTCTCCCTGCCCAGTCCTATGTAGCTGCGGGCTGGAGCCTAGTCCAGCTGACAATGTTCTCTAAACTTTTGCCCACTCTCTCAAATTAGTCCTCACCAATCACCTGTAAGGGTAAGGTCTACTTCAAGTTCTGCTTCATTCTGTGTATCTTTTCAAAGTATGATTTGTGTCCTCCACTAAAAATAAGCTCCGCAAATGTTCTGAATATGAACAAATTCGTTACCCAGCCCTGAACGATGCATTCCACTGCTGTGAATCAAACCCTGTTAGCACCAGACCTGAAACTAAATAACAGATTTAGGCCTTTTTCCCTTAAAAATAAATGAACTTTCAAGTACTTTTTTTCTTTCAGAGCCTTCTGAACCAGAACACAAAGACGTCAAGCGCTGTGATATCTTTGATCAACTGTTTGTGAGCACATCTATTAATTTGCTGTTAATAAATCGCAGCGTAATGCTGATATGAAAAACAATTAGAATCCTATTATGACTGGCCCAGCAGGGTGCAGAGCATGTCTATCTTAGTGAAAGCCCATTGGTAAAGAGGCACATGGAGACGTGATGAGCTGTTCCAGATAAACACACATGCCTTTTGTCTCTTTTCTTTCTCCCTAAATATTGATAGAAAAATGCGTTCATTTTTCAGTCAAATTTACACACTGCGATGCGTAGAGGAAGGAAAAAGAAGGAACGCATCCCTCTTCCCACATTCTCTCTTTCCTATTTCTCATCTTCTGCTTTTCCAGCTGCTGGAGAATTTGCTGTCTCGCCGATTGTGTGTGAATGCTGGCTGAATGCACTGTGTGTCGCGCTGTGACAGGCTTTGTGCTTTCTGGGGCCATGTTTGCACACAACTTTATCTGTTTTCGCATTGTACGCAGCCAAATGGGCGGAAGGCGGGCTGCAGGGGAGACGTAAGAGTAAGAGACAGTGAATGGGTCATTCATTTCCACAGTATTCCCTTTCTCAGGAAAAAATCCTTCCTTCCAATTGCTCAAACTTCAACAAGAAGCGGATTCAGCACAAATTTCCCCACAATCACTTTCAGCAACCGAATACTGAATAGACAGGCGGAGACTACAACGTGATGTGATTGCACAGTATGACTACACAGAAAGGCCAGCGAAAGGATGCAAAACATAAACCACAAGTGCATAGCTGTTGGTTTAAACTACTCTCATGGTTACATTCTTATAGCAGTCATGTAATGGGAAATCACAATGTCCTCACTTTTTACAATATAGATAGATGTAGCATGGAAACAATGTTAAAGTCTCATGACCTCCTGAGACCAGGGTTATTCCTTTTTGTGCCCTGTAGTACACATTTATTTTTTTCTTATATCTGTCATACTATACATGCCACTTTTCTAAGTGCTGGTGTGTCTTATAGAGGACAACGGTAGTGATGTCATCTGTGTGGGGGTGTGATCGCTTTTCAAAATGGCTGGCATCTCCACAGGTACATTTTACAGAAGCAAGAGAGGTTAGCATGATAATTATATCTAAAATGTTGTTTCATGTTATATTTGAATGAATTTCTCAAAACGAACACCTAATAAGTAATTTGAGCATGTTTTCAGAGCTGAACTCATTTAGTTTCGCATTGCAGATGACTCATTTATTAATGTTTACTGTAGTGCATGTCAGGATTTGTGTTTATTTCACTTTTTTCTAATAGACAGCTCTTCGACAGAAGCAGAGAGAAGGTAGGAAGGTAGATAGGTAGATTGGTTGGTTATTTTTTATTAATTTTTCACAAAAACCATCAATGAAATCCTGTAGTGCACTGAAGTGCACATGTTGTAAAATTGAAATAAAATTGAAAAAAAAAACAAAATAGTTAAAGTAGTCACTCTTTTGGGTCTCAGGAGGATAAAGTATTTTCCACATCTTGAACATGTAGTTGTTACGTTCTGGACCCGCGTAGCCAGGGTCCCGTGTCCAGGTCTCTGTTTCTGGGTTTCCTTTTTCGTTCTGTGTTCTGTATATGCCAGCGTTATTGCTGAGGACTTCATGTTCGGTTTATGCCTTGTGTTTCGTTATGTTCTGTTTATATCTATGCCCAGATGTTCTGATTATGTTCCTGGTCC